>PIJE02000313.1:369915-395053 GCA_002895965.2 Coryphaenoides rupestris
GACATGATGAAGCATTCATGTGCATATTCTGCTGGCGGAAATTTTGCATTTATACTTGCCTGTCTGCACTCTGATAATTGTGTCTGAAAGAGGAGAAAGATCTTTATTTTGTGTGCACTGTCTTATGTTTTTTATCAATGTACGACAATGTGTAATGTTCCAATGAATACAAATGACAAACCGCATGAATGTCCAACTGTCTTACTGTAGAGAAGGAAAAGAATCCCATCGACCATCAAAAGACAAGAAGTGCTTAAAGCAAAGAACAGCAAGACTTAGTGTTCGTATCTGCATATTTTGTCTTGAAGTAACAAATGTGTGACGAATGTTTTTAGAATACTGACGAATGGTAATAGAATACGAATGGTAATAGAATACTGACAAGCGTTAATACAATACCTACGAATAATATGAGAATACTGATCAATGTTTTTAGAATACTAAAATGTAATCTGGCGGTTTAATAGAATACTGAGGGATGTCAGGTTTAATAGAATTCTGAACAATGTGTTTGATACGGAGGTTTAATAGGGCTGGGTTAGTAGGTGAGTAAGTGTTTTTTATTTCCTATTCCTCAAGGCCATACTCACATGGAATATATTACATTATACCAACCGTAGTGGCCAATAGTTTCTGTAGAGTCGCACAGAATGTCTGAATTCAAATCCATGGCAATTGAACGAAGGACACTCTGACCTTTATTTCTTTGGAAAAGGGACCTCACCACTGCTCTCCATAATCAGTAAAGAATAATACATAAGTGGTTTAGTCATTGGACTCTGCTTCTGCCTATAACCTTAGGTAATATCAGGTTTGGCTCCATTACATTGTATTTACTGAGCTGTACAGACATGGACCAGTTCATGACAATGTAGGCTATTTAGCATGGTATTGTTATTGATGCATCACTCGTTTTTTAGTTGGATTGAATAAACCACTTATTAGTTGCTAATCTCATATAAAGCAAAAGTTGATCTGATGTTATTTAATACAATTGTTTAAAGTGTGTGTGGTTGATGCATGGGGCATCTGCACATGGCCCATGAACAAATGATCATGTTGACATTCTATATATCTGTAGAGTTCTTCAAAAGAAACCTCTGAACCCCCACCTCTTCTGAGAACATCACATGAACTGACCTTCACCATTTCAGTAAATGTGACTCCTGTGTACTATATGCATATGTACAAAATACAATACAAAATACTATACTCTGTCCTCTAATTGGAGGTCCCCTAGTTGACATTTTTTTTGTGTTGCTTTGGTGAAAAAGAGCGAACTAAAAAAAATCAACATAAATGTATGCATCTGTACGTATATAAATGTATACCATGTATACCATGCACATGAAGACGAAAGTGGCGAGACTTGCTGCTCATTTGCCCTGGTGTGAAGGGAATGAATAGCAATATCATATGTTAGAAGACTTTATAGATCAAACTAGTGGTCAAGCAGCCATAGTTTCCTTTGAACAGTGGGATTCATTTCTGCGTTGTGATGTTATCTAAGGCTTTGTTTATGCCCCCTTGTGTTATGTTCTAGGGCTGAGAGGGAGATGAGGTCAAGTGAGTCTTCAGACATGAATTCATTGATTCAAATCTAGCTGAGATATCCAAGTATCCAACCATAGTATGACTATGACACCATTACAATGGCCTGCGTACGCAACCTCACACATCTCCCAGACTCGAAGCTCACGCACTGTTGGCAGGTTGAGGACACTGAACGAAGAGGAGTGAGCCAAGTCCTTTACTATAAATTCGTTTCACAATTGTTTTTGTGCAAATTATGAACTAGCTTCTATTATAGAGAGCATTGATAAACAGTGTAAGTGTCACACTACTGCTTCAGGGGACACCGTGCACTCTGACACGTCAAAGCAATTGATAACTCACCACAGTACTAGCCTGCAAGCAGCCATGCCTCAGTTTGGATTAATCTAGTTAACCTGTTCAGGAGAAAATGGGCCAACTCGGCATCATCTTGAAACCTATCTGGTCTCTAAGCTGCCTCAGTCTTTCAAATTAAAATCCAATATTGACTCGGGTTTTCGAACGGCTGTGGTCACTAAGCTTTTTTGCAAGTGGACAAGGCTGACTGCAGCATGCTGTGTTTGCGTGCCAATTTGTTTCATATCTGGCAACCCGGGGTGACAAAACGGCCAGCGGGCCGATCAACTCAGAGAATAACACACAAACAAACATTATGGCCCCGCCTTGAAAAGTACAGTAAACATTTTTACATATTCCACCTTCAATTCTCATATAGTTGTCAGCATATATACTACAACAGCAGAACAACACTTCCTGAAATTCATCTATGGGTGCTACTGTGACCATCACCAATTAGAAAGCACTACACAGACAACGATAGCTTTTATTTTATTGGTTAGGAGAGAGAGAGAGAGAGAGAGAGAGAGAGAGAGAGAGAGAGAGAGAGAGAGAGAGAGATAGTGAGTAGCATACAGATACATTGATTTTAAGATGATCCATAATGTCGACTTAACTTTAAAAGCAGTTAAATGTTTTGGAGACGGACAGCGAGAGAAGGAGAGTCGATGGGTCTGATAAGCAGAGAGAGACAAGATAAACGAAGGCATGGGGGGAGAAGGTTTTGTGATGTAAAATTCATATCAGATCATGTTAGCACAGTGAGAGCACCGCATTCTTCAGGAAAACATTTTATTGACGAGACTAGGCGGATCAGGAGTGAACTATGCAGAGCAGGGCCGGTTCAACGTGGGGAGGAGGCCCTAGCTTGTCTCGCTGGGCCCCCAGAGAGGATTGCTCCATTCTATTGACTGCTCAGACACCCAATGTAATTTGTTATTTTGACTTGATATACAGTATAGTATGCTCCATTCACCACCCTGTATAGCTTATATTTGTGTTTTTGCAATCAATGTGTACCTCTCTCCAGTAAAACATTGTCTGTAGTTCTAATCATAGCCCTCAATACATCGTCCGTTTTAGCATGCTCATGAATTATGATGTACAGGCTGCCAATTATGAATCTATCGCATCCACAGTACACACTGTATCCACTTTCACTATAGTAGTTGTTACGTAATTACATTTAAAGGGACATGTGACTGAAAGCATAATGGAGGAAGACATTGGCTGTTATTTTGATTGAAAAGATAAGCTAGATGCCTATAATAGAATAGAATAGAAACAGAATAGAACTTTATTAATCCCGAAGGAAATTCTTGGGCAAGGTTACATAGCAATACAGGACAATAAAACAATATGGAAAACAACAGAATAATAAAAATAAACTAACGGATTTACAAATTTACAGTTAAAATATACAAATATGTAGGCAAGGTAAGATATTCAGACGGCGAAAACAATTTGGCATAATTGAAGTGAAATATTATTGGACATGACATTGAGAATATTGCACAAGGAGATGAGAGGAGATGAGAGGTAGTGTTATAGATAATATTATAGACAACATGATAATAATAATAATCTAGCACATGATAGAGTATTGCACATGATGTTGGACAGTAATATTAATATTGCACATAATACTGAGGAAAGTAATACTGAGGAAAGTGCACATGATGTTGAGAGGTAATATTGCCACATTATATTGCTGTGGTTCATATGTCTTTGTAGGGGGGAGTTATAGGAGGAATTATAGAGTTTGATGGCCACAGGCAGAAAGGACCTCCTGTGGCGTTCTGTGGTGCACCTCGGTAATCTCAGTCTACGGCTGAAGGTGCTCTGGTATGACTCCAGTGTGGCGTGCAGGAGATGGGAGGCGTTGTCCATAATTCTGATTAGTTTCCTCAGCATCCTCCTCTCAGAGACCTCTACCAAAGACTCAAATTCCCTCCCAGGACAGAACCCGCTTTTCCTGGCGTCGGCTGCCTTCACCCTGCTGCCCAGCACACAACAGCGTAGAAAGATGACGCTGACCACCACAGAGTGATTAGACAACATCTGCAGCATGGTCCTGCAGACGTTCAAAGATCTGAGTCTCCGTAGGAAATACAGGCGATTCTGACCTTTCTTATACAGGGCCTCTGTGTTTTTAGTCCAGTCCATTTTATTGTCTATGTGAACCCCCAGGTACTTATATTCCTCAACAATGTCCACCTCGGTCCCCCTGATGCTGACTGGTTTCGGGTGAGGCGGTTGCTTCCTGAAATCAACCACCAACTCCTTAGACTTAGAGATGTTGAGTTGCAGGTTATTTAGTCCACACCACTCCACGAAACTGTCCACCACACTCCTGTACTCAGACTCCTCCTAGGCTGCACACCTGTGGTGCATTGCCTAATCAGTGCACCACAGGTTAAGTCAGCCATCAACACACACACTCAGGGAGCGCTAGCATGCTAGATAGTCACCGTCTTCTCTGTTCATGTCATGTCTTCAAACTTTACAATAAACCAGACTTTTCACCACCATTCTCCCAGTGTGCTTTGGAGGAGGCCCAGAGAAGCCACATTTATGCACCATTGTAGCTATGGAGCTCAAGTTACCTTCTTATGCTGACAATCTCAGTTATAAAGTGATAGTTCACGCAGGAATAAAAGATAATATACATGTATTAGAAGTAATACAAATGTTATTTTAACAAACTAATAAAAAACTAGTGAAAAATAACAACATTTGATATGATGTCATCACGGTATATGGTGATTTTTTGCAAGGTTCACAAACCTTTTTTGCAAGGTTTGCACGTCCAAATCATGGAGTGATTGGAGGATTTCAAATGTCAAATAGCCTTTGCTTACCCTTAGTGTTGTCTTTTCTTATTCTAGATGGACACAATCGAGGAGTGTTTGTCTGAACTCGGTCACACTTGCCAAAGTTGACTTCTGGTGAAAGACATATAACCTTTCCCCCTGGAAGCTCCCCGGTAACTGCTGTTTTCATGTGTTCTGTGTCTAGTGCCCCCTGCCATTTAGAAGAATATCACCACAACACTTCAGGCACGGCACGCATGCCGACTATAAATTAGACTGTGTTCAGTGGTGTGTACAGCAAGGACAAGATTAACTTAAACTGGCTGGTGGAAACCTCAAACAGGAAGTGCCTAGAAAGGCTTTTTTAACTGATATCCTTAAATAACTGCTTAGAAAACACAAATAAACACAAATAACAAAAACTCACATTGTTATCACTGATGGAAGCCTGTGGCTTATTTCTCACTAAAACGGTGGGAATATGTATAAATAACACTGTAACCTGTATAGGCAAATATGTATATAGTTTATCAGTGCAGCACATGTAACTACACGTGGGAAGTGATAGGCCTAAAGTGCACATTAAATTGCTTATTTCATTTTCTTGTCTTTAAGTCCTAAGGCTCGCGGTAAAAGGATAGTTAACAGGATGTTGAGGTGGTGTGTTTGATAGGTCAGGAGGTGAATGGAGGCAGGAAGAACATGAGAGAGGAGTTTTGAGGAAGAAGGAGAAACAACTTTTGGAAGACAGACTTTATATTTTACACTTTTGTCAACAGAAGCCTTTCCATGTGCCAATGCTATGGCTTTTTTTTATTATTTTTTATTACAGTGTGCATTGTTAGCAGCTAGATATAGACAACTGTCCCATATGGTAAGTGAAGGTGTGCAGATGGCTGCTACCAATATTAGTGTGGCAACATTATTAGCCAGCTTACGACTAAAGTCCAGTCCGGCCCGAAGAAGAGTTTCAGCAGTCAGCACCAGACAGCGCACCGTGTGACGGGAGAAGGTGCTCTGACAACGCAGATAACAGACAACAAAAATAAGGAACACAATGTGCCTATTGGTGATGTGCAGATAACACCCGATGAGATGGGCAGGGCAGGCTAGTCAATCATAGATCTGGAGATATATTTCTTGGACAATATTACTTTCACTTCATTAAGCATGGCGGGCCTGGGAGACCAGTGCTAATATAGTCCCTGTATATTTATACACTGAATGGTGAAGTCATGCCTTGTAGCAACAAGGCTCACTTCATATAATAGCCAGTGCAATGCTAATGTGATAGCACATGTCAGTCAAATTTCAATCAAATTCGTCTATCTGATGAATGAAAATAGATATGCTTTGGTTTTTATTAATAGGTTTAATATACTGTATATTTGAACTGTGGATTGTGTTGAATAAAACAGCGAGTGACCCAATGGTATTAGCAGTAAAAAACCTCATAAAGGCGAACAATGGTGGGTGTAGAATACGATAAGGTCAACAATCATGCATTTCATTTTTAGTTTCAACATTTAAAGTGCATCCTAGTCAAAGTCAGATCTCACACATCGCCAGAAAACTCGGCAAAGAGAATAAATCATGAAATAGCACTGTGTGGACAGGGCATTCTGGGTCACTCACAGTGATAGCAAGTGGCTGTCATTGTGGAGGATGTGTGACTATATTCATCATGTAATTAGGATAGTTCATCTTTCTGCTAAAACCAGATAACAAAAAGGATTAAGATACCACACAAATGTAAGACGAAAGATCTGACAAGGCGTTGTCTGGAAGAGAAATCTCGTCTGAGCCAAATATTCGCAGTATTGGCAGTAAGTCAACATTTAAAATAAAACATACACCCCAAGTTCAGTTCTTTAAACACTATGCATTTAATTATTGTGTCCCCAATGTTGGCTTTGTTCATCTCTTTTCTTCCCTAAACAGTACACTATTGGAATGCAGTGCTATGCTTATCTTGGGCTGTCAACTGCAGTGCTCGATTTACAGACACACACACACACACACACAGGCACAAACATACACACTCATCTCTTGCCAAAATAAACACTCTCTTTCTGTCTTTATTCATTATTTTCCTACATCTCCTTCTGCCTGTTTTGTCCTCCTCTGCTCAATTTGGCAACTCTCTTTCCCCCGGTGTGTCCCCCCTCTCTCTCCCTCCCTATCCCCATCTCTCTCTCTCCAATCCCTTCTCTCTCTCTCTCTCTCTCTCTCTCTCTCTCTCTCGATCAACCCCCCTCTTCCCCACTCCTTTCCCTCCTCCTCCTCCACCTCCTCCTCCCCCCCTCTTCTCTCTCGCTGGTTTTAATGCCTGCCAAGGGCCACTACCTGTGGTGCAGGCTGCTATCTGGACTGCTGGGGCCGGGAGGGATGGAGGGAATTCATTAGCTGTTTACCTGAGGGCTGGTGAGTACCTGTGGTGCTTTTTAACGGCCCTGTTATTAAAAAGACGGACAAATGGACATGAAGAGAAGAATAAAGCACAGATGCTCAATAGGATGAGGTAGAGAAGTACGTTCCAGGTCCTAGAGACTCAGAACCTCAGGGTCCTAGGGACCGCATTGTTTAATACTGGGTTTTAATATGACATAATTTAAAAAAACAAAAGCTCCATTGACGTGTTCAGGAGCATATGTGTTCATGAAACACTTGGTGTGTATATGATGTGGTCCATTGCTCCATGTAAAATAGAGTGCTGGGGACAGTAAACTGTCCATAAGGAAGGAGATAAGGAAATAAAAAAGGAAAGAAGGAGAAAGACAGACAAAACGACAGTGAGCACCCATGCAGGCCAGCGCTGAAATGGGCTGTGTGAGAGCCTCACGGCGGTCCAGACACCTCGCTGAGAGTTTGATTTGTGTCACCATGATTCTTTTGCAGCTGGGCCCCTTGCTCATGGCTGCACCATGGCTGGTGCATTCACTCTTCAACACTGTGTCATCAATCCACACTAAATACTGGGCTAACCCACTCTGGTCACCTGTACCAGTAGGTAGATATTTGTCAGCACACGTGTGTGTGTATGTGTGTGTGTGTGTGTGTGTGTGTGTGTGTGCGTGCGCATGTGTGTGCATGTGATGATTGTCATACTACATGATTTAAGTGCGTTGAAGTTTGCATGCGTTATGATTTGACACACATGGGTGGAGCTATGTATGATATTATTCATGTTATGATGCAGCAATGAAGCAATTTGTTCCTCATTTAACTCCTCATTTAATTTCCCCATGCTTCTCTTTTCCTGCACGGTTTTTTATTTTTGTCTGTATCAGACTTCATGTCTGATGAGAGTGTGTTTCATCATGAGGCAGACATTTTACACACAAACACACACATACACACACACACACACACACACACACACACACACACACACACACACACACCTGTGGTCTGGAGTGTGGTGGCTACAGGCAGGCCAGGTGGGAGGGCTCCATGAACCTGCACGCTGGTTCATGGTCCCAGAAGCCTTCCTCCCATCGGCAGGTGGAGGAGGTCATGCTGACAGACAGCTGGTCTGGTGGAAAGGTCAGCGTGCAGGTACACCATCCTCAGAGAGAGAGAGAGAGAGAGAGAGAGAGAGAGAGAGAGAGAGATGGACAGAGACAGAGCCAGAGAGAGAGAGAGAGAGAGAGAGAGAGAGAGAGAGAGAGAGAAAGAGAGTGAGTGCCTGAAAACACAAGTTTACAAAAAGGCAGGCGTCATTGGGAGCCAAATTCCACAAATGGTGCGCACACGTGTACAAAATAATGTGCCACGTGTGTCAGAGATTCCACAGGAGATGTATGGATGTGTAATTCTTTACTTTGATGGAAATAAACAATACACTAATTCACAAGGAAGGCTTGAAAACCCTGTGGCTAAGCGCTAAGCGAACAAAACAATATCAGTCCTGTTCCAAAACGCAGCAACAACTGAACATTTCTGTCCTAGTCTCTGACCGACCCATCATAGCAAGCATGAACATTTGCCTACATACCTGGCCAGCAGGTATTCCAGCATTGACTGATGGATGAAGAAATTGGGATCGATGGGATGTCAGCCATCCAATATGAAGTTATGGTATGAACTGTATTTAACGGTTCACACTCTACTCAACTTGAGAGTAGAGATCAGCAGTTTCAATGATGGATCTTTGTGTATGTGGAGAGGGATCGAGAATGTTTATCTGTGAAATTAAGTATTAATTAAGGACGGGTGAGGCTGTGCCGACAGGGGCAGAGGGGACACTGGTCGCCGTATCAAACCTGTTGTAGAACTGGTTGAACTCATTGGCCTTGTCTACCCCACCTGCAATTGCCTGACCGCTCTTCTGCTTATAGCCAGTGATAGTCCTCATTCCCCTCCACACCTCTCTGGTGCTGCAGCTTTCTCTCCACTTTCTTTTTGTATTCCTCCTTGGCCTGCTTTAGATTCCTCTTCAGCTCACGCTGCACTTGCTTGCGCTTCTCCCTGTCTCCATCCCTGAAGGCCACCTTTTTCTGGTTGAGGAGTGCCTTGATGTCACTGGTGATCCAGGGTTTGTTATTAGGAAAACAGCACACAGACCTTGCTGGTACATGTCCCTACACCAGCTAATGTAGTCAGTGGTGCAAACAACCTTCCTATCAATGTCGCTGTCCATGTTGTTTCCCTGTGTCTCCTGCAGTACATCCCAATCTGTACACTCATAAGAGGCCCTAAGTGTCTCTCTGGCCTCTGGTGTCCACTTCCTGAATGTACGGGTGGTTGCAGTCTGCCTCAGTACACAGGGTTTGTAGGAAGGCTGAAGAAAGACCAGGTTATGGTCTGACCTGCCAAGTGGTGGGAGGGCTGAAGCAGTGTATGCCTCTTTAGCGTTTGCATACAGCAGATCAAGTGTCTTATTTTCCCTTGTGGGACAGTCGACATACTGTACAAAGCACTCATACCGTAGGGAAGCGAAAGCCGGGTAGATCCACACACGAGTCCGCGATGTTGTCATTCAACCAGCTCTCCGTCAGGCACATCAGGCTACACTCCCGGTGCCTCCAGCTCGTCACACTTGTTGGATAGGGAGTTGACATTCCCCATGACGATCGATGGTAGAACCGGCTTGTATCTCCTTCTTCTAGCTATTAGCTTAAGCCTTTAGCTTAGCACCAGCTCTCCACCCGCGGTACAGCACCCTTAGCTCCGCCAGGATGGGATGTTTAATTCCATGTCCCGTCCATCGCAGCGCAAGAAAGTCTTCTCTTGTGCATACAGGTTTCCCTGAAGCTGTGGTCATGACCGATCGCACGAAAGACACAAAATAAACAGAAAAACACAACAAAATGCAAGAGCTACAAGGAAGTGCTGCCACTCGGTACGGCGCAAGGACCGAGGGCAAGTGAACTGAACAGATAGATTTTTTTATCTTTCTTTTCTTATTTTTTTTGCATCTTTCTCTTCCTCTGTCTTCTGACCTTTCCTGTGACTTTTAATTTCAACCCACAGTAAAAAAAAAAAAACTCTCTCTCTTTCTCTCTGAGCACATGAGTGTTTGGTGAGAGGTGTGTGAGCAAACAGAAGGTACATGTTAGTTTTTTTTCATATTCTAAACTCCATTCTTCTGAAACTGAATGCTCAAGTTGCTTAACCACCCAGTCTTGTCAAATCAATCAGTCTTTTGGCCAAAACTCTTAAATACAATTCTCATCTCACAAATACATACTTTTGCAAAAGTGTTGCAAAATGGTAAACACACGGTGGCAAAAGTTAAAGTACAACATCAGTTGTCATGGTTTAGACACATAAAACTCACATGGGTCACACTTTGTTTTCTGAATGGATTTTGTAATCAAGCATGTTGCAACATATTAAGCCAGTTTAGGAGTGCAGAGGTGGCCCCACATGCATTGAAATGATACCAAGGAAGACGAACAAAAAAGAGGAGTTGTGAACGTAGGAGGAGAAGGACGAGAGGCCTATGTGAACCAAACCCAGCCTTCAATCAGACGAGCAGC
The DNA here is from genome assembly GCA_002895965.2 of Coryphaenoides rupestris. Taxonomy (NCBI): domain Eukaryota; kingdom Metazoa; phylum Chordata; class Actinopteri; order Gadiformes; family Macrouridae; genus Coryphaenoides; species Coryphaenoides rupestris. The sequence continues at coordinate 380,603 of PIJE02000313.1, forward strand.
ACCAGTGATCATGGATTTCCGAATGAGGTGGAGTGTGTCAGAGTTTACTGCTAGCCAGAAAAGTTTGCTTCATACAGCAACTGAAAGTAGCGTGCGCCACTTTCCACGCAAAGTCTCTGATTTATAAAAAAAAAACCTTACGTACGCTATTTTTGGAGATTAGGGAAATTGGTGACGCAGATGGTGAGGTCGGTGAAATGAAGCAGACGATGTCTCTGTCTCACACTTTTCTAATAATTGTATATTATTGTGGTATGCAAGGGGGCGCGGTTTAACGTCATGGGGTTGAGACAAGGGGCGCGGAGCGACAAAATCTGGTGATTGACACAGCTGTAGGGATGGGTACGGATGGAGCAGTAGGACCTGACACAAGGCCGACTCCATAACCCAAGTGTTGAGAATCATTTCCTGCTGCGATCACTCCTTCCCAGTCAAGAACCCGATCAAGCAATGGAACGTGGCATTCGTGGCAACTACAGACATTGCTACATTGGAGCAAAAACAGGGATCTGGGATAAGGAGACCCATGGTGATGAGTCGGCGGCGGAAGCGGCGATCATCACTGCGATGCGCCTGATCTGCCAGACAAAGGAACAACGGTTACAGGTGTACGCACACCACACACAGGCCATATTGGATTTGGCCGCGCAGCAAGCAGAGGATCGTGCAATATTCACAAGTTCATGGGCCGGGCTGGCGGAGATGGCATATCGGCTTTCCCGACGCCAGCGGCAGAGGCGGACCAATTGCTGACCATCTCCATGCCGAAGATGGCACTAGGGGATGACATTGAGGCCTTCCTTGAGGTCTTCGAGAGGACGGCAGAGGTGTGTGGTTGGCCGCCCAGTGAGTGGCTGAGGGTGGCAGGTGCTGTAAGGCCTGAATGGGCGGCGCTGTACAGGCCCCCTCAAAAAAAGAAACAAACTGCTGAATTCCAATGGAGGATACTAGATGGTGCGATAGCTGTGAATGCTTTTGTTAGCGTGATAACAATTGACTCTTTATTTCCCTTTTATCCCAAGTATTTGCCTATTTTAGAGAAATATTTCCAGAGGTTATTTATTTTTGGGGCAGACTACAGAATATCAAACGAAGCAAAATGGCGACTGCTTAATTTTGTAGTACATATACTGTATCTCAGCAGGAAGCATAGGGTAGAAGGTCAGTCAGATCTGGAAGCAGCCCTACAAGAGTAGGGCTGGACTTTGATTTCTTCTCTGCCTTCACAGAGAAGTGGGCCTATGAGGACATTGTGTGCTGTGTAGAGGAGCAACAACTGGTGTTTGGAAGCTTTTATTTATATCTATATATACTACTTTGTTTTTTGTTGTTGTATTTGTTTATTGATTATTTTGATTTATTTATCAATATTGTTTTTCTGCAAAACATTTGTCAAGAAGAAGAAGAAGAAGAAGAAGAAGAAGAAGAAGAAGACACATTATATATATATTTTATATCTATATTTCACCTCGTTTGTTTTTCCCGCGAAATCCGACCCGACTCAACTATAAGAGAAATCAGCCCAAAAGCTGTTCTACCCAACAGAGAGAGTCGGGGAAGCTCTCATTTTTTAACTTCAACCACAACCTGCTCATTAACTGGCAATTTAAAGCGATTTGTGCTGTAAAATCCTACATGTAGTCTCTGAACATATTCACAGCACCTTTAATTCCCGCCTCGGCTTCTGTATAAAACGTACAAATACGGAATGGGGGGCGGGGGGGCATTGTTGTTAAAGGACTCCTATTATACCACCAGGTGTGAGCGTGATTAGTCATTCCAAGCGGTTTCAAAAACCGTTTTCATCTCTGGTTTTTGACATCACAAGTTGGAGTGTCCATCCAGACGTATGCTGGATAGATCAGCCTACCAGTTGCTACAGCCCACTGGGTAAGCTGGTAGGCTGATCTATCCAACTGGAGATGACACCGGTTTTTGAAACCGCTTGGAATGGCTAATTCCCACTCACACCTGGTGGTATAATATGTCTCCTTTAAGCTCGCATCAGAGGTCGTAACAATACCAGATCGATGTCTGTGTAAAAAGGGTGAAGCGGCATGCGGTGTGGCGTTTGGATGCTGTGTTATGGGTGCGGATTTATTGAATCTCAGCAATGTCTCCTCGCATAAATCCGCCATTGTTAGGTTATGCATCAACCTGTGTGAGCATGTGATAAATGTCATATTGTCATAGTCCTGCCCCTCAAGCTTGAGTCATGTTTTGGAGTTTCTTGCACCCCTCTACTGGACTTTAGTATTTTTTTTCATGTCTTTGGTGTTCTGTCCCCACTTGTCAGCTTGTCTTCTTCCTGCTGTGTGATTTGTATTTGTAGTTTATTGTCGTTTCATGTTCCTGTGTTTTATTGTATCTGTTCATTCATTGTTTCGTCTGTCGGCCATTTTGTCTCAGCTGTTTGATTTCCCTCGTTATTCACTGCCCTTGTTAGTCTACCTATTTAACCTGCCCCTGTCTTGTGTGCTTTGTCGGCTTGTTGTCTTTGCCCGTACCCGTGCCAGCTATTTTAATTAAAATAATCTTCGTTACTCCGCTGCCTACATTTTGGTCGATTTCCTGTTCGTATTTACCGCTACCTGACACATATACATGTATACGGCTTGCAAAAAGGCATCTTCTTTCTGCCACTATTTCGGGATCTCTCTGGGGCTTCTGTCTCTTTGTGTCACCAGCCAGTACTTCTGCTCATCTGCCACAATGTGTTTCCCATACCTGATGCAGAACTGCTTGGAAACGTCAGTCCAACTTGAGCCGTTTGGAGAACACCAACGTGAAAACAGTGTGAAGGAAACGATGGTATAGAAGACCATACCATAGTTTCCTTCCTCCCTAGCATTGACATGTATTTGACGTGTAACATTGTACTCCTGTGTGCACAGTGTACTGCACATCACACACTCACAGTAGAAGAGATGAGATGTGTTATACTGCAAGTTCTGTACGTGACACAATCTTCACAGTGGAATCCCTCACGAGAGGATATTGAACACACACCAAACATGTTTACAAGCACTCACAATACAACATACTGTGTTTACTGTGCACACGCATACACACACACACACACACACACTTCTGTGTCCCATTAGACACCTGTTATTTTTCCCATTAAAGCAGACAGGTGAGAGCCACAGGCGGTCTGCCAGTCAGCCAGCACACAGCAGTAGTATGTCGTAAGTGTGGTAAGTGAGTGTGTTAAGGCTGATACATACTCCGCAAGAACAGAGAAATTTGTTCTTGTTCTCGAGGTGGCAAGAACAAGAACAAAGTTCGTTCTGGCCACGACATTTCATACTTCACGAGAAACTCCTCAAAGGCCCCGCCCACAGCAGCAAACTTCAAATTGACCAATCACACAATAGTTCTCGGACACGACACGAGAAAAAGTTCGGCCCGGATGATGTGTCGAGAACAAGCTGCGAGAACTCCTGAACCAGGGCTGTATGTATCAGCCTTTAGCCTGTCAGCAGTAGCGGGCCAGCCAGCAGGCGATACCACACAGCTCAAGGACAAGAGGACGTCTTTACACTTGACTGTGTCTGTGTACATACACACACACACACACACACACACACACACACATACGCATGTACACAGAAGCATGCACACACACACAAACACATGTGTAAGATGAGATGTTTTCAATATATTCCCGTTTGAATAAAACATTGGAAAAAAAAAACGAAAAAAAAATACGAACACCTTGACTCTGGGATTTATTTCCTCTCTGTGCTGTTCTCCTGTGACATATATAACAATTACCATGCATAAACAATGTTAATAAAGATTGATTGTGCTGTAGGTATAAGATTTAAGAGCTATTACTTGAATGTAATTTGTTAGAAATGACAGTCTCACAGATGCGTAAATGCGTGTTAATTGAGTTTCACTGTCATTTGGTTAAAATTTGTTTCAACCAATCATGTTTCTTGGGGCAGTGATCCGAACGTGCCTGTTACATTGAATGGGTCGTGACCTGACCGGTGCAACCACAACCAAGGTTCTATGGCTATATCTTGATTATGCCGTCACAGTTTAACATGATTAAACAAAAAGGGGTTTTTTTAAACAAGGGCCCAGGCCTTCTGGGCTGAAAAATAGCCTATTTTAAAGCAATCTGTCATCTCTACCAAATTCATGTAGTTTAACATAATTCAGCGCTATGTGTTTCATGTTTCAATTAAATTGTCCAATGTGTGGCCCTTTGCTTACATTATCCAAGTCAGCATGGCCCTCTGGAAAACAAATGTTGCTCACCCCTGGCTTAAACTGTAGACTGTACAAGGCCATTTAGATTTTAGACCGATGCCGGCTTACTTCTGACCAATCAGTGCCTCTCTACCTTGCTCGGTTCAGGGAATACATGTCTGAATACAAACCTGTCAATCACAGGTGTGTGCTATACGACATCTCAATGATGGAGAAATGCAGGGAGGAAGGGAGCAGAGAGGGAGGGGACTTTTCAAAACTTTGCTCTCTCTTTTCAACTCTCAAATCTTACCTACATCACCTTTAGGAACTTTAGGATATTTCAAGTGCATATTGTCCATGATTCATAATGCCCCAGTACCCGTGGCAACAACAAGTGAAGAGGTCGACTTTCTTTGTTGCAGAACAAATACTTTGATTTAATGGAGAGGACTTGAGGTGATTGAAGTGATTTCAATGAATCTTGACACATTTGCCTCTTGAATAAACAGGTTAGTCACTGTTGCAGAATGCATTTTCAGGATATTATAACTCTTGGTAGTTCTAATTGAAAGTATTGGTAGCAGTATTTAAAAATGTCAAAGAATACAAAGCCCAACTAGAAGGTTCACTGGGCATGTGTTAGGGGGGATAACCGTGTTGCTTCGGGAGGGAGGAAGACCGGTCACAAAATCCAAGGTGATGTGGGACCATGGATGGCTGGGAACAGGGAGAGGGCACAGGAGACCAGCTGGGGGTTTATGAGAGGCCTTGCTGCGGGAGCAGATGGGACGCGACCTGGATGGCACATGACCCGGCTCGCATGACCCCACTGGAGCACCCCGGACCGGACCGCGTCGGGCACAAAAAGCCGGCTAGGAGGGCCGTTGCCCTCCTTCACAAAGAAGAACCCCGCTGCCACCGGGGATTGGGATGGTCGGATGAGACCCTCGGCCAAGCATTCCTGCAGGTAGCTGTCCATCGCCGCCTTCTCCGGCATTGAAAGATTATATAGACGACTGGCCGGGAGGGGAGCGTCAGGACGGAGCTCGATGGCACAGTCGTAGGGCCGGTGTGGAGGGAGAGAGCGGGCGCGCTCCTTACTAAGAGCCTCTCCTAAATCGTGGTATACAGGAGGGACAGTGGATAGGTCGGGGGGTGTAGGACAGGAGCGTTCGACCCGGGGGGGTGTCTGGGCGCCGCGGAGGCAACGGGCGTGGCAGGTAGTACTCCAGCTGAGAATGCTTCCTGTTCTCCAGCAGTTCTCCAGTGGGGGGTATGGAGTTCCAGCTAGGGGCGGCTCAGAATGAGTGGAGTGTCGGGGGAGTGGATGACGTAGGGGCGGATGCTCTCCAAGTGGTTCCCTGACACCGTGAGAGTGAGGGGCTGGGTCCGGTGGGTGACGGGACCTATGGGGTGGCCGTCCAACGCGAAGGCGGAGAGAGGCTTCTCCAGAAGGGAAAGCGGGAGACGTGCCTCTTGTGCGTACCGGCGATCAACGAAGCTCTCATCAGAGACACATCATCATGTGTCTCTGCCCCCGCCAGGCGAGAGTGACTGAGAAAGTGGTGGCGTTAGTCCGGGCATGGGGGTGAATTAGTTGGCTCACCCGGTATCCCCGTACGGGTGAGCCGACTCCTTTAGCGTCCCGGTGGCAGTCCCTGTAGTCTCCGCGCAGTCTCCGGTGCTCACGCTCGGTGGGGGTGAGATCAACCCCTCCCGGTCGCATGGGCTCCTCACCACTGGGCTTCTGGGGTCTGGAGTCCTGCTGCTGGTGCGCCCTCTCCCGCTGGCGTTCACGGTAGCGCTCGTCGAGACTGATGGAGATGAGCTGGTCAAGGGTGATGGGACGCTCCCTCCCGGACAGAGCGTCCTTCATGGCCTCCCCCAGGCCACGTCGAAACGCGCTATACATCGTAGACTCGTTCCAGGCACAACGAGCTGCGAGTATGCGGAACTCCGTCGCGTAGTCCGCCACAGAGCTTGCCCCCTGCCGGAGCGCGGAGAGTGCTGCGGCCGCATCTTGACCCTGGACGTCGTGGACGAAGATGGTCTTAAACTGGACGTCGGGGTCGAAGATGGTCTTAAACTCCACCACGAACGCCCGGTAGTCATGCATATACGCGGCCGCGCCCTCGCGTCCCGCCATGACCCACCGGCTAGCCCTTCCCGTGGTGAGGTTGGCCATGTAGGCGATGCGGGCGGCTGCAGTGGAGTACATGCTAGGTTGTAGCTCGAACACGTACTCACACTGCATTAGGAACACCCGGCAGAGGGCGAATGTCCCATCGTAGGGAGCCAGGGTGGCAAGGTGGGGTTCAGGTGGCGCCCTCGGCGCGGGAGCAGCAACTGCCGCGAGACCCCCTCAATGCTGGAGGGGAAGCGGAGACCTGGGTAGGAAAGGCGTGAACCAGGGTGGTGAGAACCGACAGCTGCTCGGCTTGGGACCTCTGGGCTGCTGCGAGATCTCTGAGCTCCTGGCAGATGGCCGCGACTGCTTCGGCCCATCTACTCCGTGAGTAGATGGGCGTGTTCTGCCAGATCCCTGTCCAGGGCTTGGAGCTGTCCACCGGGGAGAAGAAGGGTGCCTTCCATGCTGGCTGGGTCCATTAGTGGCCAGATCTTACTGTTGGGGGGGGGGGGTTGAGGTGAGACCCAGGCGCACAGCAAAGGAGGAGGCGTAGGTAAAGTTCAAGCCCAAAGGTGGTTTAATCCAACACAGAATTTGCCACAGATGATGCCACATAAATAAATGGGATCCGGGGTGAATGGCTCTGCGGGTTGGCTTGAACACAGCAGGAGGGTCCGGGATTCTGGAGGGATGAGAAGGAGAAGGGGGGTGAGGGATAGTGATCCCGGGTGGAGCAAAACAGGGAAACAGAGCTTGGCGCAACAACTGCAAAGAGTTAGTCGGTGAGAGATAGCTGCTACAGTGTGTGGTAAGGGAGATACATTACCACCCGTAGTTTCGGGGAAGATCTGGCGCCGAGTGGAATGCAGGCCAGGTTCTTGTAGGGCACGCGGTGATGGCCGATCAGGGGCAGGTGCGGTGATTGGGAATGGGGCGCCGGTGCGGAGAGTCGCGCTGTATGCAGAGTCACTGCTGCTCCGCCGTTGCACCTGCGCCGACATGCCGGGAATGTCCGACTCCGAGAGGTGAGAGGAGTGGGAGGAGCCTGCCGAGAGGACAGGGCCGGCGGGGGATGGGGGACGTGAGTGCCCGACAGCCGGGGGGAACTCCGGAGAGTCGGAATGCCGTGTCCCCGGTCCACGGCGCCGTGCAGAGGAGCGCGAAGGGCGTGTAGCGGGAAAGGGACGGACGTGGAGGCGAGGGCGGGCGAGCCGTAACAGCATGTCCAGCATGGACCATAGTAAAATGCCACAATTTGAAGAAATATGTTATCTTTATTTTTCTGATTCTGATTGCCAGACACAAGACACCATCAGGTCAATCAAATAGCAGACAAACTTCAACAAATAGGACACATGATGTGTGAGACAGCTACTACATCAGAAGATTTGGTAAACATTTTTTTTTTTTTAACAAATGCCATTGTGGCATATGACCCTTAACACCTGCCTCGAAAGTGGCTTCTGATGGGGTCCTCCAAAAAAGTTTGGAAATATAATGCAGGTAGAGCGAGTGGTAAACTGTGTGACATGTCTGGTAATTGCTGCTTTAACCTGTCTGCTTGGATTAGCCAATGCACCACACGTGTGCACCCTCACCTTGCCCCAGACTAATCAGCCTGACTCAGGCCAGGTGAGGCCCAACAACAACGCATTCGTCTCAAGCCTATTCCACATGTACACAGGTCATTTTTTAAACATAGCTTTTTATATTCATTTGTGCCTTTCATCCACACACAAACTCGGTAACACGGTAACAGAAAAAAGGCCAAAAAAGATATTTAGAAACATATTCATTGTTGACGTGTAGACAGGGAAAAGTATTTCTTGGCTTGAGTGTGTGCCGTTATGTCCTTTGTCTGCATTAGGGCAATTTTGTGCAATGGCGGCTGAAAACATTGTTTTATAAGCACAGCGAGCACACCAATCAGGGTATAGGACGACGCTTTATTTTGGCTCATTTGTAAACACTGGCACATCCATACACACACACAATACTCAGTCTTTTTTTGTATTCTTTTTAAATAACATTTTAAAAGGAAAGTTTTCCTGTAATTTCACAGACTCTCATATCTCTCTGATGGAAATTGTTCACCTGCATGTTGACTGCTAATGATAATGTTAATTGACACCAGTGACTATCCTAATGATCTATATTATATCATCATTTTTCCTCAAGGATTCCTTGAATGAGTGTCCATTCATTTCCATAAATAGGGGTGTATCAAGGACCGGAACCCCTCTTTTTGTTAGGTTGTTTTTTTTTTCACATATGTTCTGAACACAAATTGTTTCTGAAGAGATGAGTTTTCCAGTCTAGTGACGTGCAATGTACTTCAGGTTGATGGGACATACAGAAGTCTGAGATGAGTACAGTGTTTGTGATTTTTCTTAGATCTTTATTAGACAAAAGAAAACTCCAGTCTAATGTATTACGTCTTGTTGTAGATGTTTCTTTTTGGGCTTGTGCATAAGAGCATTTTTTCGTCTATATCCGTTTTTAACCATTTTTCTCAGAAACCTGTTCCATATCAAGTGTATTTTGTCCAATTCTTCAACTGACAGCAGACAGGCTTGGATTGAATAGAGCAGTCTACTTCAAATACAAGCTTCTAGAAACTTGACTCATTTTTATGCGGTTATCTGTAAGTGCATGCATTAACTTGGAAGGCTAAAGAAATCAAATGCGTAAGGAATTTTTCAGGCTTCTGATCACCATTGCTTATTTCATGTCCGATATATGAACTCCTTCATGTTCTTAATAGGTGCACGGTGCACCACCAATGTGTGCCCAGAGTGACATTAGAGCAGATTAGTAGATTAATCAAGAAGTCTAATTACAAAAATATAATATAAGTGTAGCAAAACTCATTGCCACAATGCCACGTACTGTACATGCTTTGTTCAGTGCTCCTCCAAAGACACAGGCAGGGTGGTGTTGAAAAGTTTGGTTTCTTGTAAAGATTTGGTAAAATTACATGACAAGGCAGATGGTCCTTAACCAGCATGCTTGCGCTCCCCCAGTGTGTGTGCTGATGGCTGACTTAAGCTGTGTTGCACTGATTAGTCAATGCACCACAGGTTGGTAGCCCCACCCACCCCAGACTAACTGGGCGAGGTGAGGCCAATTAAGCCAGCCACACACACACTCTCACAATAACATTAGGGCGATAATAAATCACAGTAATTTTACTTTTGATACTTACGCCAGGATCAGGTTGGAGTCACATGTGGCTCGGACATTAATTGATTGCATATGCTTTCGAACTTGTAGCAATATGAGTGTAGTCCCAATTACATTTGGGGAACCAGACAATGCTGCAAATTGCCTTTTGGTGTTATCTCCCACAGTGTAAGGAAACCTGATGTGTCGAATACAAGTGTTAATAATGCCATCCAAGATGCGCAGGTATTATTGCACTCAGAGACAGCTGCGATATCACAGAAATAGATAAAAAGATAGAATTGAACAGAATTACATATATAACCCCAAAGGGTGCTTCAGGCAGAAAGGTAAACATTACATATTGTCAGTCATATCATGTCATCCCTTTCCTGTTGGCTATTTCCCTCTGGTATGGACAGTTTGCCAGAAACCCCAGAATGGTGAGATCCTGTATTTGTATCGGGATGGCCAATACCCCAGATTACAAAAAATTACTGCTCAACCCTGTTGATGAGAGATACTGTGAGATCAAAAGTACTTTGCCTATTTCAATATTAATGGATTATAATTACAAACTTTCTCCACAATAATATTTAAGCGTGTTCCCCCTATGCGCTGGAGGACTGATACGTGCTATGAGAGTTGAGTTTTGCTGTCCCGACGTATTTAGGATTATTTGTACAGTGGTACAAGACCTGTACTTTCCTTTACTGTGGCAATTCACAGTAAAGCCTAGAACAACGTCGAACAGAGTACAACAGCGTTTGTTGTCAGCTGGCTTACCTTCTGCTACAGGACGACATCAGACGGCTGAAACTTGATCTTAAAAAGAATGAATGACAGCATCTGGCCCATCCTTGGGGCTAAACCCAAGACCCAAGCCTGCTCCACTCCCTGCAATCCACAGCCGTGGGTCCTGGTCAGGAGCAGCAAGGGCGGAGGCCAAACGCTCCCTCCAGCGGAACGCATCTAACACTCTTCAGCTGAGTAATATATTCCAAGCCCTGGACAGTGGGGATGGACCATGCTCTCCAGTGGTGCTCCAGCGGGACCACCATCCAACTTCAGCCCAGCCTGCTGCGGACCGTGCCTCACCTGCTGCAGCCTTCCCACTGTGCTTGTTGTCAGTCCAGAATGTGGCGGTGCACGGTGGCCAGGTTTTCTGCTACTCTAGTGCCCGTGTAATGGACATTACACCCACAGCTCTGCAGTTGTCTCAGTAACATAGCTCAGCCTCTTCTGTCATTGTTCAGGCGGGCATCAAATATCAACAGTCGGAGACCCTGAAATGATTTTGTGCACCTCCTGGACAGTCTGCTGGACACTGGGAAGCAGGTAATTATTTTCAGCCCAATCCCACCCCTCCCTCACCCACCTGGGCGTTTTGGTTTTGTGAACTTGAGTCGCATACGGCAACTCCACATCTGGTTAAAGGGCTACTGGAAGAACAAAGAACTCCTTTGTTGACAATTTTACTGCGTTTTTAAATCGGCCTCATCTTTTTCAATCAGGCGGCCTCCATCCTTCCAAGGTAGCCTCACGCCATTTATCTAACATTAAACTGAACTTGCCCTCCTGTCAGGCTTCTCCTGCCCACTGACTGTCAAAAAATACTCCACACACCCCACTGAAACCAATCTCCAGTTCCCCAGTTTTTACTATTCCAGTAATCTGTAACAACAGGCCCTATTGCCCCAGGAGGCCTCAGAGGGGAGCTAATGCCTGCAACCTAAATCCCTTTAAAGTGGATTCTGCTCATCTCCCCATGAACCAGACTGCCACAAACACAAACATCTTCTGAATGCACTTTGTAACAAATCATTCTTCATTAATTAAGTGATTATCACTAATACTCTGGACATTCATATCGTAACTGAGACATAGTTGACTCCTTCTGACTCGGCTGCCGGCTGCCGTGGCTACACCTCCTGATTTTAACCATCTCCATCTTCCTTGCCCTGTGGATGAGGAGGTAGCTTAGCTGTTTTGATTTCATTTGGAGTTTTATACTTTCTTATTTCTGGTCCTGTTCAACTTTTATTCGCTTTTAACAGCTGCTGTTAAAAGCGATTCTCTTTGCATTCTCAATCACATTGCACCTATGGAATTCAGAAAGCTCAAATCTAACACTTTCCCCTGCCTCAATGAAACACACGATCCCTGAAACGACAGAAAATATAACGTAACGTAAATTAATTTCTCAGATGAAATCCTCCTCATTCGCTCCAGACACTGTCCCAAAACGTTTTTAAAAGAGATATTCTCCACTGTTGGTCCTGACATTTTATTGATTATGAACAGCAATCTGACTTTTGGCATCTTTCCAAATAGTTTCAAACACACAATTATTCAACTCAAATCTGGAGCTTCTTTTATTGTCAGACCAATGTCTAAATTCTAATTTTTTTCTAAGGTGCTGGAGAAAGTTATCTTTACCCAATTAATCGCTTTTATGAATGATAATAATAATGGTGCATGGTCAATGGATTGCATTTAAAGTATTGCCTCAGGTTCACCCATTCATACACCGACGGCGGTGTCAACCATGCAAGGTAACAAATAACACGTCAGGAGCAGTTAGGGTTAGGTGGTGTCTTGCTCAGGGAGACCTCAACACTTAGCTAGGCGGAACCCGGGAATCAAACCAACCAACTTCCGGTAGTCAGACAACTGCTCCTAATTCTTGAGCTACTGCTCAGGTTTTAGAGCTTGCCACAACACTGAGACAGCCCTTGTGAAAGTCTCCAACGACCTACTTTTAACAGCAGATATAGGTGACTGCTCTGTCCTCGTGCTTTTAGATTTGAGTGCCGCTCTTGACACCATTGATCACAGATGCATTACAACAGGCCATGGCTGCTCATTCAGTCTGTGTCATGGTCTTGTCATCAAGTCGGTCAGTCAGTTTACGTAGTCTTAGTCACTCCCACACAAGCAACAAAACACACGCTACAGATGCATGCAACACTAAGAACACAACATAACACACACATCAATGTCCTTTGCGTACTCTGTCACATCGAGAATTGTCCAATCACATGCGTTTCGGACAAGATTCACGCGCACCCATTGGTAGAAATCAAAAGCCGCCAATCAGAGAGCAGCTTTTGGTCACGTTACCGTAAAATACTTTCTCCTATACACACTTATTATTCTAGTGGGCATCAACCAGGAAGTGTAATGGCAATGTAAACGTATGTTTCCCATGCCTATAAAGCTCTTTGAAATGTAATTGTAATGGCTCAAGAACCACAGCGACACCTACAGTTCGACCCCGCTACAGACATCGTAAGCGCATTGTATTCAAAACAAAAATATAGAAAGAACGAATTGGAACGATTTCTTAATGAATGCAGACTACCAAGTAAACATGTTTATTTCATAATTATTTTGCATGATGTTTAACGTGTTTAAGTAGACTTCTTCTCAAGAAATGGCAGTGGGGGCAGCGCCCCAGCGTGACCTATTGACGAGCCGCCACTTCTGTGCATCCATCATTATGCACATACGTATGTTACTGCAGTATTTATATGTTTATATATCAATCAGACTGGTTGCTTCACATCTTCCCCAAATGATTGCATTGATCAGTGGTATTCACAACTCTGGGATATCATTTGAAGATGGAAAGTTGCACTATGCACTATGATTAGGACTGTTAGCAGAGTATCAAGAAGTTTGTTAATGATATGTAGTATAACAATTGTGCGAGAGCTTTCACTGACTTTATTTCCAGAATTTGCTCATTTACACAATCCTGTGTGGTAAGGATGTGGCGGGGTGAGGTGATAATTAGTTTGAAGTGATTATACACCAATAAAAATGTGGTTTTATATATTTCATTTCTGTCAAATCTGTTCTAGATTCGCGATGCCATTAAACTCCACACAATGCATCTTTTAAGTGAAATGTGATCATGTGTAATATGGTTAAATATGCGTTGCTAAAATAAACCACCATCTCACCATCTGCCTCGCCAATTTCCCCCGCCTCCAAAATTAACGCAAGTATCAGAGTTCACCTACGGGTGCGCTCATTCTCTCATCAAGTTTTTTTTTTTATAGATCACACATTTTGCTTGGAATGTGTGCTTATGCCCTGTTTTGAGTGTATGCAAAGGTTATGAGTGAGACCCCAGCTCGGGCTTCGGCTTGCACTGGGCACCCCCGGACAGCAATAATGCACAAATCTACGTTGCGTGGGAAACAGGTGACGTTGGAGTGGAGACACAGGTGACGTTGGAGTGGGGACACAGGTGACGTTGGAGTGGGGACACAGGTGACGTTGGAGTGGAGACACAGGTGACGTTGGAGCGGAGACACAGGTGACGTTGGATCGGGGACACAGGTGACGTTGGAGCGGAGACACAGGTGACGTTGGAGCGGAGACACAGGTGACGTTGGATCGGGGACACAGGTGACGTTGGAGCGGAGACACAGGTGACGTTGGAGCGGGGACACAGGTGACGTTGGAGCGGGGACACAGGTGACGTTGGAGCGGGGACACAGGTGACGTTGGAGCGGGGACACAGGTGACGTTGGAGCGGGGACACAGGTGACGTTGGAGTGGGGACACAGGTGACGTTGGAGCGGGGACACAGGTGACGTTGGAGCGGGGACACAGGTGACGTTGGAGCGGGGACACAGGTGACGTTGGAGCGGGGACACAGGTGACGTTGGAGCGGGGACACAGGTGACGTTGGAGCGGGGACACAGGTGACGTTGGAGTGGGGACACAGGTGACGTTGGAGCGGGGACACAGGTGACGTTGGAGCGGGGACACAGGTGACGTTGGAGCGGGGACACAGGTGACGTTGGAGTGGGGACACAGGTGACGTTGGAGCGGGGACACAGGTGACATTGGAGCGGGGACACAGGTGCTGTTGGAGCAGGGACACAAGTGACATTGGAGCGGGGACACAGGTGATAGGGAAGACATTGTCGGGGTGGTAG
>PIJE02000313.1:399873-436202 GCA_002895965.2 Coryphaenoides rupestris
ATCAAGTTTTTTTTTTTATACATCAGAATGTGTGCTTATGCCCTGTTTTGAGTGTATGCAAAGGTTATGAGTGAGACCCCAGCTCGGGCTTCGGCTTGCACTGGGCACCCCCGGACAGCAATAATGCACAAATCTCATCCTCGCGTTCCTCAGCCTAATGATGAGGGACAAATCAGGATAAAAAACGGGATGCAGCTTTCAGGGAGCTTTTGATCCACACAGATCAAAAAGGTAATCAGAACACCTCTGGATCTCCCAGGAGGGGCTAGAGAGTGTTGCAGCGGAGAAGGAAGTCTGGGTGGCCCTGCTTAGCCTGCTGCCACTGCGACCCGGCCACGGATAAGCAGAATAAAAATGGATGGATCGATGGAAAAAAAAATATATATATATACGGTATGTATATATATATGGTGTGTGTGTGTGTGTATATCTATACACACACACACATGGCATGAGAACCATCACTGGCCATGGAGCAAAGAACATCCAGGGGAGGGAGGGAAATCTGGATGAGGCCAATGAGTTAAACCTGTCCTTCAACAGGTTTGACGATGTGGCTCCTCTCCACCCTCCCCCCAGCTCCTCCTGTGACGCTCTCCCCTCTCCCTCCCCTCCCCCCCCCCCCCCCCCCCCCCCCCCCCCCCCCCCTCCCCCTCCCCCTCTCTCCCCCCTTGCTCCCTCTCCTCTCCTCCCTCTCCTCCCTCTCCTCTCTCCAGGGCCAATCACCATCACGGCGGAGGATGTGAGATGTGAACTCGGCAGACTACGCCCAGGCAAGGCCGCGGGGCCTGACGGCCTCAGCCCCAGAGTGCTCAAGGTGTGTGCGACTCAGCTGTGCGGCGTCTTCCGGCACATCTTCAACCTGAGCCTGAGCACGACGACCGTCCCTGTCCTGTGGAAAACATCATGCCTGGTTCCTGTCCCCAAGAAGAGACACGCAAGCAGCCACAGTGACTACAGACCGGTGGCCTTGACCTCACATGTGATGAAGTCGCTGGAGAGGCTAGTCCTGAAGCACATCCGTGCACTAGTCGAACCATCACTGGACCCTCTGCAGTTCGCCTACCAGCCCCGTATTGGAGTGGAAGACGCCATCATCTACCTGCTGCACAGGGCTTATTCTCACCTGGAGGAGGCAGGCAGCGTTGTGAGAGTCACATTCTTCGACTTCTCAAGCGCTTTCAACACCATAAAGCCTGCCCTGCTTGGGACTAAGCTACTGGACATGCAGGTGGACGCTCCACTAGTGGCCTGGATTACTAACTACCTCACAGGTCGGCCACAGTATGTGAGGCTGCAGAGCAACATGTCGGACACTATAGTGAGCAACACGGGAGCACCTCAGGGGACAGTCCTGTCTCCCTTCCTGTTCACACTCTACACCTCAGACTTCAGATACTTTCAAGTTTCAAGTATTTTATTGTCACTTCACAATTTACACGTGAGTATAAGCAGTGAGTGAAAAACTTTTTGTGCAAAACGCCCGACAGCCGACAGTAATTATAAAAGAATACAAAATAGAAATAGAACTACAAAATAGAATAGAACTATGAATATAAATTCTCTATAAAATAAGTAAATGAAATGGAATATACAGCAAAAATATCCAGGTGAGCAATACACATATAAATCAATGTACTAAAATATACATTGTTATATGCTGACATTCACAGAATGTCACAGAATACCTTCCCAGACAGTCGACACAACACTAGCACCAGCAGTTGGCACCAGGACTAGCACTAACACCAGCACCAGCACTAGCAGTAACACTAGCACCAGGACCAGCACTAGCAGTAACACCAGCACTAGCACCAACACTTAGCACTGCTACCAGCACTAGCTCCAGCAGTAACAACTTATCACCAGGACTAGCACTAGCAGTAACACTTAGCACTAGCATTTAGACATTGATGCCGAACTTGTTCAGCAGCCTGATGGCCTGACTGTGGAAGCTGTCTCTGAATCTGCTCGTGTGGCATTTGATACTGCGGTATCGCCTGCCTGACGGTAGAAGTGTGTACAGTTCGTGGCTGGGGTGGTTATTGTCTTTAATAATCCGTTTGGCCTTGGCCACGCACCGCCTGGTGTATATATCCAGGAGGGAGGGAAGCTCACCTCCAACGATGTACTGGGCCGTCCGCACCACCCTCTGTAGTGTTCTACGCTCCAGTGCGGTGCAGTTCCCGTACCAGACGGTGATGCATCCTGTGAGAACACTCTCGATGGTACAGGAGTAGAATGTTCTGAGGATGCGGGGGCACATGTTGAATTTCCTCAGTCGCCTGAGGAAATACAGGCGTTGTTGGGCCTTTTTCACCACGTGTGTGGTGTGCGTGGTCCATGTGAGGTCCTCGGAGATGTGCACGCCGAGGAACTTGAAGCTGCTGACCCTCTCTACTGCAGCACCGTCGATGGAGATGGGGGCGTGCTCTCCTCTCCGCTTCCTGTAGTCCACGATCAGCTCCTTGGTCTTCTTGACGTTGAGGGCGAGGTTGTTCTCTTGGCACCACTGTGCCAGTGATCACCTCCTCCCTGTAGGCTGTCTCGTCAGGGACACAGGTGACAATTGGAGCGGGGGACAACAGGTGCTGTTCGAGTGGGGACACAGGTGACATTTGAGCGGGGACACAGGTGAGTGTGGCGCAGGGGGGAACACACACGATCCCTCGTAAGGGGGCAGCGGTACTGGCAAGGAAGAGGTGGAAGACATTGTCGGGGTGGTAGCAGTTCCAGAGCCGGGTTGGTAATCAGCTGGGCGGAGGTACCGGGAAGTAGAAGGCAGACGGATGGAGATTCATCAAACAGCCACAGGTACGGGCGTACAGGTAATGGAGGTCGAGGACAGAATGCTTTGGGGGTCAGACTAGGCAGGTAGATTGTGGAAAGGCATGGTTGGCAATTGGTGATGGATCTGTGAATTGCTGGAGAGTCTTGTGTGCATGAGCTAACATACAATCTGGCAGAGTGCATGTGGAGAGGAGGAGCCTATATAGGCTCCTCCGGGGAACTGATGCAGGGACAGGTGGAGGTGATTTGGCTGATGAGTAGTAAATTGAAAGACGGTGAAAGTGGAAACATACAGAGTGAAGCGGATGCACTGTACTGTACTGGTCACTTATCATTATACTTTATCATCACATGTTGCTGCTACTATCTACTAGTTACCAATTACTATTTTATTACTTGTATTATTTATTTATTTATATTAGTATAAGAATATTACTGTACTGCATGCGGACACTCTTACTACATTGTTGCACCAATAGCCAGAGTATTACTACTTTACTTGTCACTTTTTACTTTACTTACTAGGTACTATCTTACTATTTGTTGAGACTTGTTTAGAATTTATGTTTAAAAGAATACTGCAGGAGTGAATGAATGAGTAAGCATTCATTTGTACTTGTTACATATGGCAATAAATATATAAATCTTGAATAAAGCCAACAGGATTGCATTTCAAATTGGTTCATTTGCCTTCTGCTCAGATGTCCAGATCTTGTCAATCTGTGTGTGTGTGTGGGTGTGTATGTGTGTTAGTGCCTGGCTATGTGTGTTGAAGTATGTATTTCCAACATGTGTGGCTGTTTTTTGACAATGAGCCAAAAGTGTATACAAAAAGTTTGTGTGCGTGTGTGTGTGTGCATATATTCATATGCTTAAACCTTTCACCTTTGTCTCAAGGGAGAAGCGAAAATAAAAGCCAAACGTTTGCCAAAAAGACAGCATGTGTGTGTGTGTGTGTGTGTGTGTGTGTGTGTGTGTGTGTGTGTGTGCGCGTGTGTGCGCGTGTGTGTGTGTGTGTGTGTGTGTGTGTGCCAGCGGCATATTAACCATGCCTCTCCTTTGTTGACTGATGATGACATTTAACATTTCCTTTGCCAGGGCATTTGCACCCTGCCGCGGTGCAGGTCTTCTGACAGCGGGCCACCAGTTAGAAACAAGACTGCCTTGCCAAGGGCACTCTGTCAGGAGAGGGCGGCTGCTTAGCAATGCTAACCATGCTAACAGCGCCTCAGAAGGCCAGAGAAGCGGTCAAATGTCAACCTCTGAAAAAGTGTTTGTAGCAAACAATGAATGCTTTTGATCTTCAAAATGGTCGACTGGGAATAAGTAAAGTAGTTTTAAAATATCACGAAAAGTTTACACTGTGGGGAGAGGACTGGTTTATAAATGTGCATCATACACAATGAATAGGGCATAGGTTTTTTGTCATCAATCACTCGACACATTCATCACAAATAAACAGTAAGATAGGAAGAAAACAATATGTACAAAATGTTAAAACGTTAACTATTGCCCATTGGAGATTATATTTAATCGTGTTTGTCGAGTTGTTTTCCTTCTCAATTCTTTCTCCGAGTGTTCTCCGAATGTATTTTAATTAGTCGGAGGCTACCGCCAGTCCCAGGGAGTAAGTCATGGACAACCTAATTCTGATGCCAATATAGTCTTTTATTCTCGTACACGCACACGCACACACACACACACACACACACACTCATAAGCAATGTGGTGTCTCCAATCACCTAATATGCATGTCAATTAGTCAACTACCCGCATGGACCCGAGATGGGAATCTGAACCGCGGGCTCCTGAGTGGCTCTGACAGCGCAACGTTGCTCATCTGCTCGTCTCTCCAAGCCATGGCGATAAGGTTTGGCACAAAGTGTTCCCTCCTGTGGAAATGTCTGGTGACGGAGGTGGTGGTAGTGACGGAGGTGTTGTGCGCCGCCTGCGTTTTTTGATTGGAGCAGGATAGCGGAGCTGCTGGGGCGCTGGAGTCCGCGTGACCCCTTGTGGAAGTGAGCTAGAAAGTAGGACGCATGTCAGCATGCCGGGCGTCTGTTGGCTGATACGGACGATAAGGTGATTGGACAATCTCCAACCCATCCCAGTCAGAGGTAATGAGATAGTGCTGTGCGTGTGTGTGTGTGTGTGTGTAGAAGATATATTTACAACAGCTAGAGGCCCCTGATCAGAGCATTAACAGCATTTTGAATCTCTTTTGAATCTCGAATTTTAGAAAATGGCTGCGAGGTCACGATGCAAAGAGAGATGAAGATGTCACCGTCTAAACTGTAGAGTAGAGGACATCCGTTTGTACGAGAGACGACAATGTCCTGAAAGCCATCGTGCACACGTCACATTCCGTCGAGACGGACTCCAGATCGGTTCCTCTGCAAGCATTGTAAAGTCACAGGCATTGCCTCATACGTCACCACGGATACGTCGGCAAACCTGTAGGCAACAAGGGGGTTGCTCAGTTTGTGCTGGCCTGGCCTCAGGATGCGCAAGGCACGTGTGTGTGTGTGTGTGTGTGTGTGTGTGTGTGTGTGTGTGTGTGTGTGTGTGTGTGTGTGCCTGTCTGCATCAAAGGAATCCCGTATTTGACTCCCTGCTTATTTCTGCGCGTCTCCCTAGGATCCACACGGGCACCACGTGGTGTTCCCAAGATGTGAGGCACGCCAGATCTTCGCTCTGTAGTCTGATGTCAGTTCCACGCGCGACGCCCGCACCCTAGTCAGCACTTTGAGCTGCTGCTGTGTTATCTCACGCCGCGTGCCATGCCTGTTCCACACACATATACCCTGTGTGTGTGTGTGTGTGTGTGTGTGTGTGTGTGTGTTCGTGCGTGTGCATCAAAGGAACCCCGTAGTGTTGGCGGGGGGGCGCGTGGAGGGAAACGTGGACAAGACACCGGCGTGTGTGTGTGTGAAATACATGAAATATAGTCAGGTGGTGGGTGCGTACAAGAATGTGAAGAGGATGAGTGAGGGAGAGGGAGACAGAGAGAGGGACATAGATCGCAAGAGAGAGATATACTGTATATACAGTATACAGTATATATACGTATATATACAGTAAATCCTCTAATAGTGGCCTGTATTCCATTAAAGGCCGGTCTCTCATAATGGCCGGGGGCGTGGTCAACACGGACAAATAAAGGTCGGCCTCCAATACAGGCCAGGTCAAAAAACGAAGAAAAAAACGACAGTTAATACGGTAAACTCCTGGTGCCTGTTATACTACGGTAATGTAACTACGGTAATGTAACTACGGTAATGTACTACGGTAATGTAACTACGGTAGTTTGAATGACCTGTGCAGCCTGAATGTCCCACAACACAACGTGTCTACGTAACACAGAGCTACCAGAGAAGAGAAAACAAATGGCGCCGACCAGACGAAAGTTTGACGTGATTTTTAAAGAGACAGTTATCCGTATACGGTAAATGTTTCTTCGCTACCTCAGGGTTGTTTTATTGTACAGTGGGTTGTATTTTCCCTACGTGAGGCTGCGGTGCTGTTTTGTTACAATATGTTACTTGCAGCTGAATCTTACTGTTTTGTTTGTTTTGTTTTTATGTGCCAATGTGTGCAATGTTTTGCAGTAAAAGTCAGGAAATGAAGGGATTATGTCCATGAGTTTAATTTTAAGAAATAAAGACCTGCCTTTAATATAAGCCTGCCTCCAACAAAGGCCTGGTGCTCTTTGCGGCTCAGTAAATAAAGGCCCCGGCCAATATTAGAGGATTTGACAGTATATATATTAATATAGACGAGAGAGAGAGAGAGAGAGAGAGAGAGAAAGAGAGAGAGAGAGAAGGGGCGAGAGATAACAAGAGAAACAGAGAGAGAGGGACAGATAGAGAGAGGGACATAGATAGAGAGAGAGAGTGAGAGAGAGAGAGAGAGACAGAGAGGGTGGGAGAGAGAGGGAGAGAGAGAGACAGAATCTTTTGATGATCCAAACATGTGGGCCGAGGAGGACATTTATAAAGTTGCGTCATGTTTGCTTCATAGCCGGGCCTGAACGAAAACGGCATGAACTTGGATACGCTCTCGGAGTGTTCCCTCGTCACGCGTGCACAAACAAACGCAAACACCAAACACACATGCAGGCTGACGTCCAACCACACCGTACGGCAGTTCTGCCGTCATATCTCCAAGAAGCAAATGAGTGACTCATGCTCTGCTGCAGATGATGCAGAAGAGCTACCTGATGACACACACACACACACGGAAGTATACCTGAACACACGCACACACATACATACACACACACACACACACACACACACACACGCACACACACACACACACATACCACACACACACAACACATACATACACACACACACACACAACACACACACACACACACACATACACCACACACAAACACACACACACACACACACCACACACACACACACACGCACACACACACACATACAACATACACACACACACACACACACACGATGATACCGAACACACACACACAACACACACACACACAACACACACACACACAATACAACACACACACACATACATACACACACACACACACACACACACACACACACGCACAACACACACACACACACACACACACACACACACACACACACACACACACACACAATATAGCACACAATCAGAGAGGACATTGTAGGTGATGGACATCCATCGATGAGAGCGAAAATTGAGGCCAGGGTTGACGACAAACCAAGGGCCCCTAACAGCTCAATACATCAGCCTGTGTGTGTGTGTGTGTGTGTGTGTGGTGTGTGTGTGTGTGTGTGTGTGTGTGTGTGTGCTCACGTGTGTGTATGTGAGCTCCTGTTTCTATATGTGGGATGCAAAGACTTTATCCCCTGCCTGCAAATGCCCTCAAAGCAATGTTCTCATCACACACATATACGCACACACACACACACACACACACACACACACGCGCGCGTAGTGGGTTGCACACTCAATTGCGCAGGCAGCATCTCAGAGAGCGATCCATGGCAGCTTGGTCGTTGTCACATTGGTTTACTAATACCTCCAGGCATCCATCCGTCATCACGCCATTCATCCGTCCATCTCGCTCCATCTGTCCTCTGCCTATTGTCAGAGAATTGAAGAATGGAATAGGTGCGGGGGGCTCACCTCTCCGGGATTTTGTGTGTGCGCGAGCGAACTATTATTTTCTATACAAAACATATTACAGTATATGTATATAAAACTGAGAGCGATGAGTCATTACTCCTGATACAGTTTTTTTTTTTAACTGATTTTGTATTTATTCATCTGACTTCTCCATCTTCCATTCTCTCGATACCACCTTTCTGTTTCAACCCCTCTCTCTCCCTCTCCCTCGCTATCTGACTGTGTGTGTGTGTGTGTGTGTGTGTGTGTGTGTGTGTGTGTGTGTGTGTGTGTGTGTGTGTGTGTGTGTGTGTGTGTGTCTGTGTCACACGCATTCAACCCCACATGGCAGGGCTGGCTTTCTACTCTTAAATGCATTGCGCGACCGCAAACGCGTCTCTTTCGGCGATTGTCACATCACCGAAATGTAACTCCCTGACCGGTGCGTCACAGCAGGGGGTGGCGTGCAGCGGAGTGGGGGCACATAAGACAGGAGGCAGTATTAATGGATCAGAGCAAACAGCGCAAGAGGGGAGGTGGGGGGGGGGGGGGGGGGGGGGGGTGGTGGGTGGATGGGTGGCAGCACTCGGGTGAGGAGGTGATATCAAACATTTATTTGAATGAGATTCAGTGAAGCACCCTTTAAGACTGGGCCATATAAATAAAATTAGCCGCAAAAAGACCAAATCCACCATTTTATGTATGGACAAAATCTATCTCTCTGTCTATCTCTCTCTCTAGCAATCTGTCTGTCTATCGATCTCTCTCTATCTATCTATCTGTCTATATATCTATCAAGCTCTCTCTCCCTCTCTCTCCCCTCAGTCTGGCCCCAGGCATCGCCACTTGTTACATCTGTCAGCACTTTGTGAAGGAGACGAAGAAGAACAATTGAGATGAGAGAGGGATGGAGGGATGGGAGAATAAAAACAAGCGGTCGGCCCTTGAGGGCCCGCTGCGGTAGAGGAGACGACGATCGACAGAACAGAGAGAGAGAAAGAGGAGAAGAAGAAAAGAAAATGGGTTTGGGGGGGGGGGGGGGAAATATTCAAAAGAAGGGTGAATCTTCCACTCAGTGCACTGTCAGAGTGCTGACAAATGGCCGCCTAATTACTCCTGATGAAGCGACTCGGGAGGGCGCGGTGAAGAAGAGCTTCTGGAATAATGGAGGTGGAGGTGAAGTGTGAGATGGAAGCAGCGCAAGGAACAATGGAGAGTGCATGAAGAGACAGACAGGCAGACATGGTAGACTGATAGGTAGACAGACAGACAGAGACAGACAAAATAGCTTGACGTGTGTTAGTTAGGGCTGAACGATATGGTCGACAGATGTTGCGCGATATGACTTATCTCTTTTAGTGGAAATGATCACTCATGCATGACAATTTTCATTTTGGGGTCTTTATCAAACAAACTTGTTTTCTTACATCCGAAGAAAATAATGGACTATTTATAATGGTGTTATGCAATCACACATTAAAACGCAATGTACAACACAATTGTCTTATACATTTATACATTGTACCCTTATCAGCACTGTTACTAGCAATATTGCACTTGGCTATTTTTTCTTTTACATTTTGAAAATATTTTGATTAATTGTTTCAAATATTAGAATATTACAAAATATTACAATTGTTAAGATCGCACAATGTTTGTGTGGCTATAGTCTTCACACAGTGCTGAAGAATACAAGCACATGTGAATCAGTATCGGCAGGAGGCACGCATTTGGGAGATAATGGCTGTGAGTTCCTCCAGTGAGATTTGGCTAAATTGTCTCAAAAAACCACAGAATTTAATTTAGAGATAATGTTGATGATCACACAACTTCGCTGCTGAGTTTTTAAGCACAACTCAGTCTTTGAGTTGATTGCAGCATGTATCAGGGCCACCCCACAATCATGGTCACACTCTTGATTTGGTCTTTACTCTGGGTCTGAATCTTAATGGTCTATGCAGCGATGATGTTTTCATCTCTGACCACAAGTGTATAATCTTTTATATTGTTTTCATTGCTGACACCCTATCCACCAAACACACTATTCACTTTCAATAGCCACACTGCTCCCAACTTCACCTTTGTCTTTTCAAACGATGTGGCTCTCCCTGCCCAGACCAACTACTTAGTCGGCTCCTTTAACAACCTCTGTTCATCAACCCTAGATACTGTCGCTCCATTAAAAAATAAACCCATCCGTATTGTTAACTCATCCCCTTGGATGAATGATAACATACGCCATCTTAAAAGAGAATGCAGAAAGGTTGAGCGTGAATGGAAAAACATCAAACTTATTTTAAACTCATTTGACCCCTGCTCATGGTTTCAAACGACATATTAATGCGTGCTGATGTTGGGGAATGAGCAGTTATGTTGCTGCTTGATATAAGTGCAGCTTTTGACCCTGTCGACCACTCCATACTAGACTCCAGCAATGGGCGAGTATAACTGGAACTGCCCTCAACTGGTTTGCCTCCTATCTGTCATATTTGAGTTTTTCTGTAGCCATTGATCATGATGTCTCCTCATCTTCTCAACTGATGTGTGGTGTACCCCAGGGCTCAATCATCGGTCCTATTCTGTTCTCCCTGTACATGCTCCCCCTTGGCTCTTTGATTAATCTTTTTAAATGTATTTCTTATCATCGTTACGTGGACGTTACACAGTTTTACTCTTTATTCTTTTAATTCAAATGACCTCAGTAAACTGTCTATCTTGCAAGGCTGCCTGACAGCCATCAAAGACTGGATGTCAGAAAACTTCCTCCAACTAAATCTGACAAAACAGAAGTCCTCATCATAGGCCCTGAGGTGTACTGCTGACAAAATACAGCAGTGTATTGGTCCGTTAGCTGCAAATATTAAGCAAACCTCAAAAAACCTAGTTGGATTATTTGATCACCAGATTAATTTTGAATTGTATGTCAAGAAAGTGGCCCATTCTTTTTTCCTCCAACTAAGAAACATTGCCAAAATCAAAACGATATTATCCTGTCCAGATCTGGGGAAAAAAACATTCATGATTTTGTCTCCTCCCGCCTTGACTATTGTAATTCACTGTTCAACACCCTAAGTCGCTCCACCATATCTCGACTCCAGTTGGTCCAAAACGCGGCTGCTAGACATTTAAACATATACATGTCATAGATCACATATTACACCAGTGTTGGCCAATCTACATTGCTTACCCATTGATTGCAGAATTGATTTTAAAGTTAACCACTTATAAAGCACTACACGGGCTGGCCCCATTTTCAGAATTATTTACTTCTGTGCTTGTCGCCCTGGTTAATTGTAATGTGTTATTGTTAGTATGTTTGTTGTTATTATTGTTTTTATATTATTATTTCCTGTTTTTAACTTTTATCTCATATCAATTTCTCATATCTTTTCTCATTGTGTGCATTGTACAGCACCTTGTAACTCTGGTTTTTAAAGGTGCTTTATACAGAAAATGTACTTACTTACTTACTTTACTTATGATGATATATGATATACTATGATATATGCTATAGCCAGGATGGTTACATTTACATTTACATTTAGGGCATTTGGCAGACGCTTTTATCCAAAGCGACTTACAAAGAGTACATTTGTTGAAGGAGAGGCAGCAATATATCACTGTGGTACCTGAAGATAAGAATAGAGCTGTTTTCGAGCATTCATATTTACGAGACGAATAGAACGAGTTTCATAATTGCTAAGTTGCCTGCATAAGTAGCTTGGCAGGCGTGCAATTCTAAGCATGCTACACATCTGAGAACCAACAACAATGCTAAGTGCCATTAATAAATGTTAAGACGTATAAACACGCAGGTTAGTGCTGGAATTAGAATAGAATAGAATAGAATAGAATAGAACTTTATTAATCCCGAAGGAAATTATTGTGCCAGGTTACATAGCGATGCAGTACAATAAGACAATATGGAAAACAAGAATGCTAAAAATAAACTAACCGATTTACAAATTTACAGTTAAAATATACAAATATGTACAGTAGGCAAGATAAGATATTCCAACGGCAAAAACAATTTGGCATAATTGAAGTGCCAAATATTATTGGACATGACATTAAGAATATTGCACATGATGATGAGAGGAGATGAGAGGTAGTGTTATAGACAATATTTATAGACAACATGATAATAATAATAATATAGCACATGACAGAGTATTGCACATGATGTTGGACAGTAATATTAATATTGCGTGTAATGCTGAGGAAAGTGCACATGATGTTATGAGGTAATATTGCACATTATATTGCTGTGTTCATTGTCTTGTAAGGGGGAGTTATAGGGAGGAGTTATAGAGTTTGATGGCAACAGGCAGAAAGGACCTCCTGTGGTGTTCTGTGGTGCACCTCGGTAATCTCAGTCTACGGCTGAAGGTGCTCTGGTATGACACCAGTGTGGCGTGCAGGGGGTGGGAGGCGTTGTCCATAATACTGATTAGTTTACTCAGCATCCTCCTCTCCGAGACCTCTACCAAAGACTCTAATTCCACTCCCAGGACAGAACCCGCTTTCCTGATGAGCTTATTGAGTCTGTTGGCGTCGGCTGCCTTCACCCTGCTGCCCCAGCACACAACAGCGTAGAAGATGACGCTGGCCACCACAGAGTGATAGAACATCTGCAGCATGGTCCTGCAGACGTTGAAAGATCTGAGTCTCCGTAGGAAATACAGGTGACTCTGACCTTTCTTATACAGGGCCTCTGTGTTTTTAGTCCAGTCCATTTTATTATCGATGTGAACACCCAGGTATTTATATTCCTCGACAATTTCCACCTCGGTCCCCCTGATACTGACCGTTTCGGGTGAGTCGGCTGCTTCCTGAAATCCACCACCAACTCCTTCGTCTTAGAGATGTAGAGTTGCAGGTGATTTAGTCCACACCACTCCACAAACCTGTCCACCACACTCCTGTACTCGGACTCCTGCCACTTTGTGATACAGCCCACAATGGCAGAGTCATCCGAAAACTTCTGCAGGTGGCAGGACTGTGAGCTGTATCTGAAGTCTGAGGTGTAGAGTGTGAACAGGAAGGGAGACAGGACTGTCCCCTGAGGTGCTCCCATGTTGCTCACTATAGTGTCCGACATGTTGCTCTGCAGCCTCACATACTGTGGCTGACCTGTGAGGTAGTTAGTAATCCAGGCCACTAATGGTGTATCCGGCTGTAAACTCAAATTAATTGTTGGATATTACAACAGAAACCACTGTGTAATATGCCTCGATGAGCACTTCACTGTATTAAAAATTGTGACATCACACAGTTATGGGGGAAGTGCACAGTCTCCAGTACATGGAGAAATCCTTAATTAATCTCAGGGCTACACTTTAAACTGTGCTCACTCGGGAGCCATTTTGAGCTCATGATTTCGACATCAGCACTTCCTGAATATAGAGTTCCGGTACAATCCCAATTTCTCTAAGGGTAAAGTTAATTAGATGTTGCAAAACATCAGCCTGTGTTTTTTTATTAGAGGCTTTTCAAAAATGGACATTTTACAAAGTTGTATTTGTATCCATCTAATCATTTATGTAACACTTGTTTTGAAGTTAAAAAACTATTTAGCAAGCTAGACACTGCCTCAAATAAAGCATCTACTGATGTCAGACACATTCCATTTTATTTATTGTCAAGATATTTGATGGTGCCTGCACGCTAAACAATTACTCCTAAATATTGAATCATTGAAAAACAATCAGTTATGAGTGGCATCTGTCACTAAAAAACTCTTGCAAGTGTTTCCCTAAGGTCTGTCTGTCAAAAAATAATGTATCAGCCCTGTGCATTGTGCTTAGCCTCATGAGACCATTCTGATCTCACACGTTCACTTTCTGTTTCTCTCTTAAAATCAGTCTAGCCAGGCTTCAAGCTGTCCATTTGTTTCTAATTGTATTAAATCAGTGTCCCATTGGCAAAGTAAAAATCCTGTGGATAATCCTTGATTCCGGACTTTTAATATTGTTATTATTACCACTTTAAAGGTTTAAAGTCTATCTCCGTCCATCACACCGGAAAGCAGGTAGTAAAGTGCTACCAAAGTATTCAAATGATGTTCTATATCAACAAAGCATAATGACATAGTTGCAGAATCTATAAAACACCTTAGGATAGGATGCATATTAAGCTTCTTGTCAAGCAGCTTAAGCAATTCGACAATTGGAACAGAGGGACAGAGGAAAATCTTTGGAGATTTAGGCATGGAGTGTGAGGCGAATGCAGACTCTCGACAGACCTTGGGAATCTAGCCACTGTTCAACAACATCCAGACTCCAGGTCAACCCGACCACAGACTTTCATCAATTGTTACGTCAAAAGGAAAACCAGTGGCGTCTTCTGCAGTGCTATACTATCTCCACACTTTGTTTTAGAGATGTATGTGCCAGCGCTGGAGAAAAGTCTGGCTGAAACCATCATCATTTGAGGATCATGGGAAAAATGTAAGGTTACATTACGTAACCCGGTTCTTTAACAATATTAGTGAGGTATCTCACTATGGGAAGCGACCCTGGGCGTTCCCAACCATGGATTTGTCTCCACGTCTGTCGTTGACAGACAGGTCATGACCTACCTTATAAGTCACTGTCAGACCCTAGTACGTCATTCTGAAGCGAATATCTTCCAAGTGCACAGCAAGGAGGGATGTGCAGTGAGATACCTCACTCATACTATCAAAGAACCGGGGTTATGCAACCTTCCTTTTTTTTTTTTTTATATTCGCTTGGCACCCATGTCCACAGTATCCAGTGGTTCGAAAGGCTGTTGCGAAATAACCTCGAGAACCATAGACAAATCCCAGGATGTGATATATATATATGTATATATATCCACAACCAAGTCAATTACAAGTCATAAGATAGCACTGTTAATATGACACCATGTGATATCAGTTTGACAAAGTTAGAAGGTATTTATTAATGTTTTTGCTTTACATTTCATACACACATTCATGCACCAATGGCTGTGTCAACCATGCAAGGCAACAACCAATGAGTCGGGAGCAGTTAGGGTTAGTTGTCTTGCTCAGGGACACCTCAACACTTTGCTGAGCCAGCAAGTCGAGCCAGCAACCTTCTGGTTGCCCGACAACAACTCTACCTCCTCCGCAAAAGCTGGGGAACACAACACGGGGTCGGCGGGGGAAGAAAGAGGAAAAAGGGGAAGAAAGGGGAGAGAGGAAAATAGGAAGAAAAAGGAGAAAAAATTTGGAAAAAGAGAGAAAAGACATTAAAACACATTTGTGTTTCACCCCTGTGTCATTTTAAAGTCTTTATATACTGTAGTATTTTTGTTAAATAAGAAAATGTGCATTTCAGGAAGAGGAAGACACATCTATGGGGTCATCGGTTCGATTCTCGTCTCTGGCAGGGTTGAGGTTTATAATATGCAGAATAAAAGTGTTTGTGTTGCCCGTGTAAATTGAATTTACTCAAGATATAGTTTTTATGCAAGATTTGTGCAATCCAATTAACATTTTATTAATAATTAATAATTAACTCTCTCCTCAATTAACGTAATACTAATAACATTAGTATTAAAAAAAAACTTGACTATATACTTTGACTACCTATATGTAGATTCTTCTTCTAAATTAATAGATTCAATGTTTTAATCAGGGATGATGATGTTCTTTTGCATATAGGCTGCATCCTCCTTTTGACTGATTAATGGACTGTATGTAAGGAAACCAGACAAAACAGCCTCAGACATCAATCCTATGAAGGCAAAATGTGATTTCATGTAAATAATCTTTTCATTGTAACCTCAGAGTACACCAAATTGAGACATACAGCTGTAAAGTCAACATTACTAAACGGAAATGTCTTGTTTTTTGAAACAAGGACCCAGGCCTTCTGGGTTGGCAAATAGCATATTGTAAAGCAATCTGTCATGTCTACCAAATTCATGTAGTTTAACATAATTCAGTGCTATGTGTTTCATGTTTCACTTCAATTGTCCAATGTGTGGGCCTTTGCTTCTTTATTCAAGTCAGTAGGGCCCTCTTGAAAAAAAAATGTTGCCCACCCCTGGTCTAAGTGGAGGGTATGGGTACCTAGAGTGGCCATTTATAGGACTTGGTTTCAAAATAAGATGCTCCCATGTGCAGGTCTGGCCTCACAAAACATGACATACAGCGAAACCAGAAGGGTGGACTACATTATATTCACTGCATCACACGAGTGACCGATTGTATTATCTCACTAATGAAGTCCCACTTTCTCTCCTTGCCATGCGGACTGCAGTCAATGTCAAAGCTAACGATGTGGTGCCGCTACATTCTGAGCATTTCTACTTTTATACAACTGAATCTAAATGCAGTTGAAATCATCCCAGTGTACAAATGACAAATCATGCTGGGTGAAACCACATGGTCTCACGAGATCTTCTCGGACACAAATTGGGGTAATTTTAAGGATTGCAGGGGGTACTCAGAACATGAACAAAAAAGTATTATGGTTATGAACAATTGTAAAATAATTAAACTTAAAGAAATAAATGAATACCCCCTTAATTCAATTGAGTAAATCTGAATGGTAACATAGCAACGAGTTCTGTAAATCTTTTCAATAAGAACATATCACAGGAGTACTTGGCTGAAAATTATCTGACAATATCTTGCGTACATTAGTGAAACGAGTTTGAGAACCAGCTGTTCTTGGACACGCTCCCCTTGCACGGTTCTCGCTGTAGATCCTCTCGGAGACACGCTCCCCTCGCGCTGGACTTCTCGGGGAAAAGAAAAAAAGAATACAAGGGTTCCACAGCGGCTCTTGTCAACTAAACAAGCGCCCCTCTGCTGCGGGGTGATAGATGACAAGCCCCTCTCAGGTGTTGCCGTCCCCTCCTCCGTCGCTCGCCGGTGTCTGTAATTGCTTTGAGCCGTCAGCTCAGCAGTGGGCTGTGAGGCCCCAATTAAACCCCATTGACTGGTGTGTGAGTGTGTGTGTGTGTGTGTGTGTGTGTGTGTGTGTATGTGTATGTGTATGTGTGTTGTATGTGTGTGTGTGTGTGTGTGTGTGTGTGTGTGTGTGTGTGTGTGTGTGTGTGTGTGTGTGTGTGTGTGTGTGTGTGTGTGTGTGTGTATGTGTATGTGTATGTGTATGTGTATGTGTATGTGTGTGTGTGTGTGTGTGTGTGTGTGTGTGTGTGTGTGTGTGTGTGTGTGAGTGTGATTGAGAGATAGGTATGTGGAGGGATGTGCGGTCTGCGGTACTACTCCCAAAAGAGTGGAAGCAGATTTGGTGTCTTGTCACTGTCTGCGTCCCAGTGTGTGGGTGGGCTGCGTCGTCGCATGTGTGCAGTAATCAGTGTTCACCAGGCTTTACCCCCCACCGCCACATCAGCACAACTGATGAGCTGATGTAGCTCTCTCTCTCTTGCTAACATCTCTCTCTCTCTCTCTCCCTCATTATTTTATTCATTACTGTATCCCTCATCTCCAAGTCAATGTTCTCAATCCATAACACTCAATCATTTAATCACCCGTGTATAGCAATTATTTTTTTATTTCTTCAACTACATCTGTCTAATTGGGTCACATGACAGTAATGAATACATTAAAACAAGGAATGATTGAAGATTTAAAAGAGAACCAAACACTTGGACAAAAAACAAGGCATAGTTTTAAAGGCGGGTCAGGTGGTTTTGTTCTCCTTTAAGATTGAGGCTGTTGTCTTCTTAACAGAGTATGTGGCGCATGGGCCACGGCACAACTCACAGTAATGCACCTTTGTTGCAGTACTGTGGTAATGTTGCAACATGTTTTTTTTCTTAATTCTTAATAAATATATTAATTAAATGGCAAATAACATGCTTCATTTAGTTGATTTCCACAACGAGTACATATGAGAAAAGTACATATTAAAAAAGAACATAGATACAGTATATGTATATGTTCTTTACGTATCGATAAAGTATAAGTATATGTGTTCTGTATGTACAGTATATACTGCACATGTATATTGTATATATACAATTGCAGGAGATGGACAAACCGCAGCGGGCCGACTCCCTCCTCTCTAGAGAAACTAAGCAATAAAAACATGTTACAACATAACCACAGTACTGCAACAAACGTTCATTACTGTGAGTTGTAGTGCGTATGTGTCTGTGAGTAAGTGAGGTGAGTTCATGCAGAAGAAGAGAAGAGAGTTAAGGAGGCAATTGGAAAGCTTGGTGTCAAGTACCTGGATGGCGGGGTGAAGGAGCGAAAGGAAACAAATTCAGGCAGCAAAGTTAACTTAAATGATTTCTTTAATAACTAATAAAACTAAGAATGCTGGCATCCAAACTGGGCATGGAAAAAACATTGTTAGGGGGGTTGAGGTGAGACCCAGGCGCACAGCAAAATGGAGGAGGCGTAGGTTGAGGTTTAAGCCCAAAAGGCGTTCAAGCCCAAACAAAGGATTTGCCACAGAGGATGCCACATAAATAATGGGATCCAGGGGGGAATGGCTCTGCGGGTTGGCTCGAACTCAGCAGGAGGGTCCGGGATTCTGGAGGGATGAGAAGGAGAAGAGAGGTGAGGGATAGAGATCCCGGTTGAGGCAAAAAGGCAAAAAGGGCTTGGCGCAACAACTGCGAAAAGTTAGTTGGCGAGAGATAACTACTACAGTGTGTGATACGGGAGATACTTTAGCACCTGTAGCTTAGGGAATGATCTGGCGCTGAGTGGAGTGCAGGCCAGGTTCTTGTAGGGCGAGTGGTGATTGCCTATCAGGGGCAGGTGTGGTGATTGGGAATGGAACGCCGGTGCAGAGAGTCGCGCTATGCAGCATCATCGCTGCTCCACCGTTGCGCCTGCGCCGACGTGCCGGGAATGTCAGACTCCGAGAGGTAAGAGGAGTGGGAGGAGCCTGCCGAGAGGACAGGGCCGGCGGGGGATGGGGAATGCCTGACAGCCAGGGGGAACTCCGGAGAGTCGGAACGCCAAGGCGGCATGCAGATTAGCGCGAAGGGCATGTAGTGGGAGGGGAAAGGGACGGACGTGGAGGCGAGAGCAGGCAAACTGTAACAAACATACCACTATAACGGGCGACGTGAACAAGGTCCTAGATCGAAAATCCTCCAAACAACGATAACAACCTGACAAGGAACACAAGATTGGGGCAGGTATAAATAGGGAGACTAACGAGGGAATTGGAGACAGGTGCGGACAATCAAGGGTGCGGAAACAACACAGGAATACGCAAACAACAAAATAAAACCTGAGACAATCAATGAACAGATAAACTAAAACACAGGGTGATCAGAATACATGACAGGAATACGCAAACTACAAAATAAAGCATGAAACAATGATGAACAGATAAACTAAATCACACTGGGATACACGCAACAGCAGACCAAGAGAAAACATGAGACAATAAATAAACAGATACACACAACACAGGGGACAACACACGGAAGGAGGTGAACTATAACAGGTGGGCGCGAAGACAGAAAACCAACAAAGTCACGTGGGCGATACAAACCAAACTATAACACATGGTAAATAATAGATGGCGGCGGAAGATAGACTTCCGGCGCCAATCCAGATGGCTGACTGCCAGAGTTGCTATGAGTGATCTTGTAGCCTTTCAAACAATTTTTCTATTTTGATCTACTTCGTTTTAGATTTTCTTGTTATTTTATTAGTAATATAAGTAATTTGTACAGCTGACAAGATCGCTCTGTGAGTTCTTCCTTTGTTTTTACTCACTATTCTTGTACTACTTTTATTGTGCCGATGCCTGGCAAGGCGGAGGCGGATGCGCCCGCAGGGGCTCCATTGTTTGCCACCAGAGATCAGCTGCTGGAAACTGCTAAATATGTGGTGGGGCCAGCGGGAGACCCAACATCCCCAGGGAGCTGAGGAGGAAATACCGGGGCTGCAGGGCCGGGAGGAAGAAGACTGCTAAGGAAGAGGAGATACCTGACGTATCTCCGTCCATCATCATGGAGAACGCATAATCTCTGGTGAGCAAGATGGACGGAGTTTTGACATTGTCACAAGGAGGCAAGAGTGTGTTTCACGATGGTTGTAACACTTTCCGCTCGACCCCCCTCCCAACCCCCCCCCCCCCCCCCCCCCCCCTCCCCCCCCCCCCGTCAACAATCTAAAATGAACGGAACTTTGTCATGCCCCCCCCCCCCTCCGTTGACTGCACATGCGCGGTGGTCCGTGTGTTAGAAAAGACGAGATCTCAGAATGGCCCTGTACGTCAATCAAGTGGCAAACGTCATAGGGAGGATGAATGATAACATCAATTTATTTTTTTTAATGGCATGCGATCTACCCGGACTTCCTTTGCGATCGACCGGTTCGATCGCGATTCGTATTGGGCACCCCTGTCTATGTGAACACCCAGGTACTTATATTCCTCGACAATGTCCACCTCGGTCCCCCTGATGCTGACCGGTTTCGGGTGAGTCGGTTGCTTCCTGAAATCCACCACCAACTCCTTAGTCTTAGAGATGTTGAGTTGCAGGTGATTTAGTCCACACCACTCCACGAAACTGTCCACCACACTCCTGTACTCAGACTCCTGCCCCTTGCTGATACAGCCCACAATGGCAGAGTCATCCGAAAACTTCTGCAGGTGGCAGGACTGTGAGCTGTATCTGAAGTCTGAGGTGTAGAGTGTGAACAGGAAGGGAGACAGGACTGTCCCCTGAGGTGCTCCCGTGTTGCTCACTATAGTGTCCGACGTGTTGCTCTGCAGCCTCACATACTGTGGCCGACCTGTGAGGTAGTTAGTAATCCAGGCCACTAGTGGAGCGTCCACCTGCATGTCCAGTAGCTTAGTCCCAAGCAGGGCAGGCTTAATGGTGTTGAAAGCGCTTGAGAAGTCGAAGAATGTGACTCTCACAACGCTGCCTGCCTCCTCCAGGTGAGAATAAGCCCTGTGCAGCAGGTAGATGATGGCGTCTTCCACTCCAATACGGGGCTGGTAGGCGAACTGCAGGGGGTCTATTGATGTTTCGACTAGTGCACGGATGTGCTTCAGGACTAGCCTCTCCAGCGACTTCATAACATGTGAAGTCAAAGCCCCTGGTCTGTAGTCAATGAGGGTGTTTGCATGTCTTTTCTTGGGGACAGGAACCAGGCATTATGTTTTCCACAGGACAGGGATGATCGTCGTGCTCAAGCTCAGGTTGAAGATCTGTTGGAAGACGCCGCACAGCTGAGTCGCACACAGCTGTGGGAGGAATGTAAACAACCAACACAACGGCCTGGGAAAACTCTCTGGGCAAGTAATATGGACGGAGACTTACTGCTAGCAGTGTCCAGGCTGCACACGCGTTCTTTCACTGTAATGTGTCCAGGGTTGCACCATCTGTTGTTCACATAAATAACAACACCCCCGCCTTTCTTCTTGCTGCTTTCGTTGCAACTCCTGTCCGCCTGCACCAGCTGAAAGTCGGCTAAGCTCACTATAGTGTCCAGAAGTCATGCAGCCATGTCTCCGTGAAACACATAACAGAGCCCTCACGAAACACACTCTTGCTCCTTGTGAGTATCGATCGCAAAGGAAGTCCGGGTAGATCGCATGCCATTAAAAAAAAAAATCCGTCCCTATGACATTTGCCACTTGATTGACGTACAGGGCAGCCATTCTGAGATCTCGTCTTTTCTTAACACATGGGATCACTGCGGCATGTGCAGTCAACCGCGTGTTGACGGGGTGGGGGGGCATGACAAAGTTCCGTTCATTTTAGATTGTTGACGGGGGGGAGTTCGATCTGAAAATGTTGGTTTTATGTCCGTGTGCTTTATACTTTTGTAATATGTGAAGTTCTCAATAAAATTCTTGAGATAAAACAATTCAGAATTTCCCCCTGCGCCCCAACTGTAATACCACTGCGCCCCACTAGAGGACCGCGCCTCACAGTTTGAGAAATACTGGAGTAAGGTAATGACCAAAAATGTACTGAATTGTAGTGTGCCACAAGGGCTCATGCAGTTATGCAAGGTACGCCAAATTATATTGTATATATATAAAGTATACTCGGGATATATTTAGCATTTTTAGTGTAGGTAGATCATTTTGGCTTGGTCATTTTAAAAGTAGCTCGCAAGTTGAAAAAGTGTGGGCACCTCTGACATAGACAATAAGATAGACTGGACTAAAAACACAGAGGCCCTGTACAAGAAAGGTCAAAGTCACCTGTATTTCCTACAGAGACTCGGATCTGCAAAACCATGCTGCAGATATTCACTTGGTGGTAGCCAGCATCATCTCCTATGTTGTTCTGTGCTGTGGCAGCAGGGTGAGGGCAGCCGATGCTAACAGACTCAATAAGCTCATCAGGAAAGCGGGTTCTGTCCTGGGAGTGGAATTGGAGTCTTTGGTAGAGGTCTCGGAGAGGAGGATGCTGAGTAAACTAATCAGTATTATGGACAACGCCTCCCATCCCCTGCACGCCACACTGGAGTCATACCAGAGCACCTTCAGCCGTAGACTGAGATTACCGAGGTGCACCACAGAACGCCACAGGAGGTCCTTTCTGCCTGTGGCCATCAAACTCTATAACTCCTCCCCCCTCTGCGGGAAGGACAGTTGAAATATAAGCCAATGAACACTGAGCATGTGTAATTTTACCTTTCAACATTATGTGCATTTTCTCAATATCTTGTGCAATATTTCTTCGCAACATAATGTGCAATATTCTCAATATCATGTCCTATATTATTAATATCATGTTACCTCTAAATATTACCTTGCAATATTACCTCTCATCTCCTCTCATCATCATGTGCAATATTCTTAATGTCATGTGCAATACTTTTCAAAGTGTTCCTTGCAATATTACCATGATACATTACCTTTCATCATTATGTGCAATATTCTTAATATTCTTTATATCATGTGCAATACTCTCTTACCATAATTATTATTATTATTACCCTTTTATTACACTTCAGTTATTGCCAAAATGTTTTTGCTGACTATCTTATCTTATCTATATTTTCATATTTTCATCCTAGGACTTAGACTTACTGTAAATTTGTAAATCTGTTATTTTATTTGTATTACTCTATAGTTTATTGCTCCTTGTGAGTAATGTCAACTCGTCCATCTTGCTCACCAGAGATTATGCGTTCTCCATGATGATGGACGGAAGATACGGTCGGTATCTCCTCTTCCTTAGCAGTCTTCTCCTCCCGGCCCTGCAGCCCCGGTATTTCCTCCTCAGCTCCCTGGGGATGTTGGGTCTCCCGCTGGCCCCACCACATATTAGCAGTTTCAGCAGCTGATCTCTGGTGCAAACAATGGAGCCCTGCGACGCATCCGCCTCCGCCTTGCCAGGCATCGGGCACAATAAAAGTAGTACAAGAATAGTGAGTAAAAACAAAGGAAGAACTAACAGAGCGATCTTGTTCAGCTGTACAAATTACTTATATTACTAATAAAATAACAAGAAATCTAAAACGAAGTAGATCAAAATAGAAAAATGTTTGAAAGGCACAAGATCACTCATAGCAACTCTGGCAGTCAGCCATCTGGATTGGCGCCGGAAGTCTATCTTCCGCCGCCATCTATTATTTACCATGTGTTATAGTTTGTTTGTATCGCCCACGTGACTTTGTTGGTTTTCTGTCTTCGCCCCCACCTGTTATAGTTCACCTCCTTCCGTGTGTTGTCCCCTGTGTTGTGTGTATCTGTTTATTTATTGTCTCATGTTTTTTCTTGGTCTGCTGTTGCGTGTATCCCAGTGTGATTTAGTTTATCTGTTCATCATTGTTTCATGCTTTATTTTGTAGTTTGCGTATTCCTGTCATGTATTCTGATCACCCTGTGTTTTAGTTTATCTGTTCATTGATTGTCTCAGGTTTTATTTTGTTGTTTGCGTATTCCTGTGTTGTTTCCACACCCTTGATTGTCCGCACCTGTCTCCAATTCCCTCGTTAGTCTCCCTATTTATACCTGCCCCAATCTTGTGTTCCTTGTCAGGTTGTTGTCGTTGTTTGGAGGATTTTGGATCTAGGACCTTGTTCACGTCGCCCATTATAGTGGTATGTTTGTTACAGTTTGCCTGCTCTCGCCTCCACGTCCGTCCCTTTCCCCTCCCACTACATGCCCTTCGCGCTCCTCTGCATGCCGCCTTGGACCGGGCTTACGGCGTTCCGACTCTCCGGAGTTCCCCCTGGCTGTCAGGCATTCCCCATCCCCCGCCGGCCCTGTCCTCTCGGCAGGCTCCTCCCACTCCTCTTACCTCTCGGAGTCTGACATTCCCGGCACGTCGGCGCAGGCGCAACGGTGGAGCAGCTGACTGATACGCGACTCTCCGCACCGGCCCCATTCCCAATCACCACACCTGCCCCTGATAGGCAATCACCACTCGCCCTACAAGAACCTGGCCTGCACTCCACTCAGCGCCAGATCATTCCCTAAGCTACAGGTGGTAAAGTATCTCCCGTATCACACACTGTAGTAGTTATCTCTCGCCAACTAACTTTTCGCAGTTGTTGCGCCAAGCCCTTTTTGCCTTTTTGCCTCACCCGGGATCTCTATCCCTCACCTCTCTTCTCCTTCTCATCCCTCCAGAATCCCGGACTCTGTTGTTTATTTCTCTTTTGTTTTATTCCATTGCTATGCAACCTGGCACAAGAATTGCCTTCGGGATCAATAAACTTCTATCTTATATTATCTTATAATAATGATTGTCCAGCAGAGGGTGCAGAAACCCAAAAACATAAATCACCCTTGAGGGGGGACAGAGCCACTATATGTGGCAATATGTGAGTGTTTATATGTCTGCGTTTTATGGAAAACTGACTATGTGTATGACTGAGAGGAGGGTGAGAGTGATTTGATTGTCTATGTGTATATATTTGGGAATAAGGCTTCAAAGAAACAACAAGGACAAATAATTAAATAATAATAATAATAATAGAATAAATTGAATACAAATTAAAGAAGAAACTAAAGACATTTCAGATAGAGGATCAATGCATTTGTTTGGTCACAAACCGACCATTTTCCATCCATTCATCATCCATTCTTGTCCGCTTATCCGGGGCCGGGTCGCGGTGGCAGCCGGCTAAGCAGGGCCCCCCAGGATTCCTTCTCCCCAGCAACACTCTCCAGTTCCTCCTGGGGGATCCCGAGGCGTTCCCAGGCCAGACGAGATATATAATCCCTCCAGCGGGTTCTGGGTCTGCCCCGGGGTCTCCTCCCGGTCGGACACACCCGGAAAACCTCTAAGGGGAGGCCCAATCACAACAAACCCACAATTTTGTCTTTTCAAACACACTTCCAATGTTGTTGAAAGTATATAAGGCCTTTTGAATTAGCTTTAGAATGGCAAGTGTGCATTGCTCAAGGGTCCACTCTCAGGTGGTTGTGGTATTGAATGTGGAATAGAACGGTTTCATTTTAGCTCTTTTGGGGAGGGGGGAGGGGTGCACTAACGGTAAACCAAGCTAGTGCTAGTTGGACACCAATACGCTTCTAATGGCCTGTGTCTGAATCCTTCAGGGTCAAAGTCAAACAGAGAAAGTTACCAACAGAAAAGCTCCCAGTCACTGTTTTACTTGTCAGGCAGCAATCTGTGGTCTCTGTTTGAACTTTATGGCTGTATCCCCCCCGCTCTAATTAGACAGCCAATCACCCGGGAAAAGGTGGCAGAGACAGGGTGAAAGGTCAAGGCTCATTCCAGCTGTGTTAATGGGGGTCACAGATAATCTGCTCTGTCATCCCCAAGACATCGAAACGTACAGGCATTCCGATAGCACACACACACACACACACACACACACACACACACGGGGGACTCCTATTACTGTGTGGGGAACAACCAGATTCAGTGCCGTGTCAAAGGTGCTGCTGAAATCTGGCACATGTGGTGTCAAACGTGTCCGCTCTAACCCACCGCCAAAATCTGAAATAATAAGAAAAGGATTACAGGCCAGACAATGAATCAAGATAAGTAACCATTTTGAAAAACTAGCTTAAACGATCCGCGCGAAGCAAAGGCTAAACAAAATGGACCAAAAGAAAAACACATCGGTGGGCAACAACAACAACTGATGAAATCAGCTAAGAAACCAAATGCCGCCACGCAGACAACACAACACAACACAACACGAGGAGGGGGGGGGGGTGCTTTGGCATCTGCCGAATGAACAATACATACAAACTCATGTTTCACCTCATTCCGCTTTTTTCTTTCTTTTCTTCTTCCACAACCTTGTTTCAGCCGAGTAAATAAACTATCCATCATCGTTAGCCATCTGGCATCTTAGCCTATCTGGACAGCCTGGAAAAGCTGTTACCGGGTGGCGTATAATGTGCTTGGCTGTTACAGGGCCAATTGCCTCTGAAAGATTACCGAGCACAAAACACCCCTGTACATGCGTATTAGTGTACGGTACAAGACATGCATGTGTGTGTGTGTGTGTGTGTGTGTGTGTGTGTGTGTGTGTGTGTGTGTGTGTGTGTGTAAATACCGTTAGCCCATCATCCACTCCATGTATATGTGTATTATGTTGGCTTATTAAAACTGACAAATTGAAATACATGACCTGTACTCCTGTATAATGTTAGGTTGAAACAGACTTCATGTATACGTGTATTGTGTTATCTCAAAAATGCACAACCCGTATGAAAAGGATTCGGGTTCAAATCATATGCCAAAAAAGCCAAGGTACATAAATCATATTTTATTCGATACATATTATTGTATTACTGTTATTCTATTTCAATCTAACATGACATGCATCACATCTCTCATGCAAGACTGTGTGTGTGTGTGTGTGTGTGTGTGTGTGTGTGTGTACTGTGGCAGCCGGCCACCGAGGCGCATAAGAGGGGAAGTAAGGAATCATTATTATGTGCCTTTCCATGCATTCACACTTTGGCCCATAGAGGGAGCCCCTGAAACACAGCCGCCTAGACCTACAATCATCCGAAGTGGAAATACCTGCGCCTTGTTAGAGGAACTGTTGATTGGCAGCCAATCAACGCCATGTTTACAGGACATAAATAGGAGAGGACCCCACAAGTGGTGGAATTGATAGAGTTGAGATGAATGCGCTGTGTATGTTCTGTGATCGGAGAAGAAGTTGGCTGTGTGCCTTTGCCCTTGAACGTTTGAGATCCCGTTTTGTGTATGACCCTCGCCTGCCTGACTACCCTCCTGCCTGCCTCGCCCTGATCTGTCTGAGACTTCGTCCCGGTGTGCTAGACCCTGCTTCTCGAGTACGACGAATCTACTGGATTACAGACTTGGTACTGCTAATAACTATAACCTCTCACTCCCAGTTACAGTCGATAAAGTTTGTATTTCATTGAATTTTGGTGTGGACATTGAATTCAGTATTTTCAGTCTCGTGAACACTCTTACCCCCACTGAGTGCGTCACAGTACGCATCACTAACTATCGGAATCATAAACAGTTTTATTGCCTTAGTTTTTGCAAGGACTGTGCTTTTGTGCAATTGGTGCCTAACATTAAACATTGAACATGAAACAGTGTAAAAACTGAAATTCTAAAAAATGCAAAAAAATAAGCAATAAAAAGGTGCAATTAAAATAAAAAGATCTGCATTAATGTAACACAGTAGTGTCCATGGGGGGTGGGAGTCAGTTGGGTTCAAGGTTAATATAGCGTGTAGTACAGGGGGTTGGGATTCTGTGGGGATCAGTGGGGGTCCCGGGTCTTGTTAATGAGGCAAGTTGTCGTGGGGAAGAAGCTGTTCTTATGGTGTGAGGTGTTGGTCCTGATGGACCGCAACCTCCTGCTGGAGGGGAGATACTCAAATGTCCATTGTGGGAGGGGTCGACCACAATCTTACCTGCTCGCCTCAGGGTCCTGGAGGTATGCAGGTCCAGGAGAGATGGATAGATTGCAGCCAATCACCTTCTCAGCAGAGCCAATGACAGGCTGCAGTCTGCCCTTGTCCTTGGCAGTGGCAGAAGCGTACCAAATGGTGATAGAGGAGGTAAGGATGGACTCAATGAAGGTGGTGTAGAAGTGCACCATCACTGTCTTTGGCAGGTTGAACTTCTTTAGCGGCAACAGGCAGTACATCCTCTGCTGGGCCTTTTTGGTGATGGTGGTGAGCTGATGTTCAGCTCCTACTTGAGGTCCTGGGTGATGGTGGTGCCCAGGAAATGAAAGGACTCCAGTGTCAACTGGGGAGTCACACAGGTGTTCGTGTAGGCGAACACCTGTGCAGGCGTTAGTGTACAGGG
Organism: Coryphaenoides rupestris; assembly: GCA_002895965.2. Classification (NCBI taxonomy): domain Eukaryota; kingdom Metazoa; phylum Chordata; class Actinopteri; order Gadiformes; family Macrouridae; genus Coryphaenoides; species Coryphaenoides rupestris. Next base: position 427,995 of record PIJE02000313.1, read on the forward strand.
AGAAGAGAAGAGGGGACGCAGCCTTGAGGGCATGCACCAGGCATGATAGTGGAGCGTGTGTATTCAATTGTTTTGGGTAGTGAAACAGATAAAGTATTGTTTCTATTTAATTTGTGGGCAAATCTGATGGGAAAAAATATGGCTGGATTTCATACAGACAACAAACATACACACACACACACGCATATGCACACACCACTAAATTAGCATTTAGTTCCAGATTACACATTCACACTAGTGAGAAACGTTTAGCAGCCCTGCTGTGATTCTCCCTTACCACCACGCTACATAATTGACACTAGACTTGAGCTCATTGACATATACCTTCCCCTGGAGCAATTGCTTTTGTCAATCTTCATCGCGTGTGCTCCTCTGTGCATGTCTCTGCATAAATACTTATCCCCCTAGAGGGGGCTGCCGCAAAGCAGAGAGAAGCAAGATGGATACAGGAGATATACGGCTGTGTGTGTGTGTGTGTGTGTGTGCGAGGAAGATGAGCATCTTCATTGATGCAGTCAAGTGTCATACGCCAATCTAATCTCTCACCACGTTTCGTTTTTTGGGAAACCGTTGGATGAACTCTCAACTGACAACAGAACAAGTGAGCCTCGGTTGTCAGCACTGAATCACATTGACTTGAAATCAAATACATGATCATATTGTGATGGCTGTAGCTTGATGGTTTCCATGTAAAAGAGGATATCGGGCTAAACATGCATGTTTGAGTGTATTGTGATAACATTTCGAGAACGCTCTCTTGTCTGCTGGTTCTCTGGCTCTCTGTGCAGGGAGTGAGTGATCAGATCTGAGCCGATGGTCAGCTGATGTGATACACCTCTGCAGGTTGAGCCTGCAGGCTTCATATGGGTTAGCCCTATCAGCCACTTGGCCTCTCTTCCCATGCAGGCAGGTTAGCTTTTGGTTTGGTTCCTTTTGGGTGTGCTTTGGTTTGGCCTTTTGGGCTTAGTATCGTGTTTAATTCTATGTTGTGTTTACGACTTCCCCTGTACCTATCCCCACAGCACATGTTCCACTCGCCCCTCCACTACACTCACCTGTATGTTAGGGTCGTGTATATACGACCCAGTTGCAGAAACAGGGAGACGGGAAGCATAGATGCCAAAAAAGGGTTGTACAAAATGTTTTATACAAAACAATAATACTCCGGAACCGGGAAGGCAGGGCTGATACCCCAGAGAATAGAGTAAGGGGGACAGACCTGAGGAAGTGTTGACGATGGTGCTGTGCACGTACTCCACCCAGGAGAGTTGGGAGCTCCAGGACGACAGGTTGGATGTGATGCAACAGATGGCAGCCTCCATCACCTGGTTGGTGTGTTCTGACTGCCCATTGGTCTGTGGATGGTACCCAGAGGATAAACTGGTGGTGGTGCTCAGGGCTTTGCAGAAGGCTCTCCATACCTGGGAAGTGAACTGGGGGCCTTTGTCCAACACAATGTCGGTGGGGATGCCGTGGAGTTGGAAGACGTGGTCCACCATAAAATCCGCTGTCTCCCTAGCAGAGGGCAGCTTGGGTGGTGTGACAAAATGGGCAGCCTTCGGAAAATGGGCAATCACCGTGAGGATGGTGGTCTTACCATTCGATGGGGGGAGGCCAGTAACAAAATCCAAGCATATGTGGGACCAGGGATGGCTGGGGACAGGCAGAGGATGGAACAACCCGCTTTGTGGAGTTCTTGTTCTGAGCACAAACGGAACAGACCTGAGAGCGGACAGAAGGTTAGATGGTGCCTGGTCTAATCTGATGTAGGTCCCACGGTCAGTTATTAGCTTATAATTAAGAATGATTAAAGAAAATGATTAATTATTCAAATAAAAAGGTATTAATCTGAATTAATAATAACGGTGCACCACCCTGAAATCAGGGACCAATAACCGGACAGTGGATTAAGTCTATCAAATTGGAACCTGCATGAAGTATTCTTCGAATACAATAAGCAATGCACAATCTGAAGTGCCTGTGGTGTGTGTGTCACAGTTCGTTACCGATCCCCGAGTCACACCAACATAGACACAAGAGGCCGAAGAATCAAATGCACAATGTTTAATAACAATTAAAAGTTTACAAGTTAAAAGAATAAAAAGATCGTTCTCCTAATTTAAAATCCTACGGTCCCACAATCCAAAGGTTACAAGGTAAAATAATAAAAAGATAAAAAGATCGTTCTCCTAATTTTAAATCCCACGGTCCCACAATCCTCTGGCCAGAATGTCCCTCACGAATAGTTCACAGTCACGGGTATTCTATTCCTCCGGCGTTGTGCGCGTTGTCCGGTTCCTCCCATGCTGCCCCTTCACGGACGTGGAATCCGCTGGGGAATACACGGAAGACAACCAATCAATAGCCGATCCAAAATATATCAACCCAGAGCCGCATTGATCTTCCGCCGGCACACACAAGCAAGAGGGGTACTTAGCTGGAAGTCTCAACTTTACCCCTCTGCGTCTTCAATTCAACAAGCCCGTCCACATAACAATGGACGGGGATCCACTCAGACTTTAGATCAAAACATAACGGAAGGAGACAAAACGTGTTTACAATATCGTCCTGTTAGGGGGGGGGGGGTGTTGGTTGACGTGAGACCCAGGCGCACAGCAAATGGAGGAGGCGTAGGTTGAGGTTCAAGCCCAAAGGGCGGTTTAATTCAACAAAGGATTTGCCACAAAGGATGCCACATAAATCATTGGGATCCGGGGGGGAAGGGCTCTTCGGGTTGGCTCGAACTCAGCAGGGGGGTCCGGGATTCTGGAGGGATGAGAAGGAGAAGGGGGGTGAGGGACAGAGATCCTGGGTGAGGCAAAAAGGCAAAAAGGGCTTGGCGCAACAACTGCGAGAAGTTAAGGTGGTGGGAGATAACTACTACTACAGTGTGTGATACGGGAGATACATTACCACCTGTAGTTTAGGGGAAGATCTGGCGCTGAGTGGAGTGCAGGCCAGGTTCTTGTGGGGCGAGCGGTGATTGCCGATCAGGGGCAGGTGCGGTGATTGGGAATGGGGCGCCGGTGCGGAGAGTCACGCTGTATGCAGCGTCATCGCTGCTCCGCCGTTGCGCCTGCGCCGACGTGCAGGGAATGTCCGACTCCGAGAGGTGAGAGGAGTGGGAGGAGCCTGCCGAGAGGACAGGGCCGGCGGGGGATGGGGAACGTGAGCGCCTGGTAGCCGGGGGGAACTCCGGAGAGTCGGAACGCCGTATTGGAACAAAAGACTATTTATTTACGTGAGAGACAGGCAGGCAGATGAGGGACAGACAGGCTGGAGACAGGTTACCATCCATACAGACTAAATCAATACTGACTGAATCAATACTAACCAACAGAATGATCTGGCCAAACATGGACTCAGCAGACTCAGACTCGGGGTCCGCCGGACTACGGAGGGTACTCGTCAGCCAGGGCGAGTTGCAGCAAGTACTCAACCAGCTCTCCAACCAGATAGCCATGCTCACTACTCACCTCATCCCACCAGTCTCCAAAGCTCAGCTTGCTTCCCCAGATCCCTCACTTCCATCTCCAACACCCTTCCCGGTTGGACCGCAGCAGCATCCGTCTCCCGCTGCTGGGTGGCAGCCATTCCCGGTACCATTCCCAGTTGGACCGCAGCAGCATCTGTCTCCCGCTGCCGAGTGGCAGCCATTCCCGGTACCAGTCCCGGTTGGACTGCAGCAGCCTCCGGTCCCCGCTGCTGGGTTGCAGCCATCCCCGGTCCCGTTCCCGTTTGGACCGCAGCAGCCTCCGGTTCCCGCTGCTGGGTTGCAGCCATCCCCGGTACCGGTCCTGGTTAGACCGCAGCAGCCTCCGGTTCCCGCTGCTGGGTCGCAGCCATCCCCGGTACCGGTCCTGGTTAGACCGCAGCAGCCTCCGGTTCCCGCTGCTGGGTCGCAGCCATCCCCGGTACCGGTCCTGGTTAGACCGCAGCAGCCTCCGGTTCCCGCTGCTGGGTCGCAGCCATCCCCGGTCCCATTCCCGGGTGGACTGCAGCAGCCTCCGGTTCCCGCTGCTGGGTCGCAGCCATCCCCGGTCCCGTTCCCGGTTGGACCGCAGCAGCCGCCGGTTCCCGCTGCTGGGTTGCAGCCATCCCCCGTACCGGTCCCGGGTGGACTGCAGCAGCCTCCGGTTCCCGCTGCTGGGTTGCAGCCATCCCCGGTACCGGTCCCGGGTGGACTGCAGCAGCCTCCGGTTCCCGCTGCTGGATTGCAGCCATCCCCGGTTCCAGTCCTGTGCCACCTGTGTCCCCACTCCGACGTCACCGGTGTCCCCGCTCTGACATCACCTGTGTCCCCGCTCCGACGTCACCTGTCTCTTCCGCCCTGCCTCCAGGTCGTCCACCTGAGGGTCCCTGCTCGGTCTCTGCCCTGCCTCCAGGTCGTCCGCCTGACGGTACCAGCCCGGTGATAGTGGGTCGCCTGGAGGCTCCCGTTGAGGGGGGGGTACTGTCACAATTTTGGCCGTGCCTATGTGTTTTCTATTGCCCCTTTTCCACCGTCACGGTACGGCGCGGTACGGCAGGGCAAGGCACGGCATGGTACTTTTCGGGTCTGTTTCCATTACAACTGAGTACCATATAGTACCTCCTCGACGTGGGCGGGGTCGTCATAACACGGCTGCGGTCTGCGGGTCTCCCGGCTCACTGTGTGTTGGTGGACGTGGCTTCGCACTCCGGTGCCGCCCCAGCGTCATCAGCTGCACCTGCTCTGCGCTCACACCTGCGATTTATCTCCAATCAACTACAGGATAAAAATCCCGGCTTTCCACCCACTCATCGCCAGATCATGGTGTTTGTTAGTATTGATTCAGTCAGTATTGATTTAGTCTGTATGGATCGTAACCCGTCTCCAGCCAGCCTGTCCCTCACCTGCCTGCCTGCCTGCCTCTCATCTGCCTGCCTGTCTCTCACGTAAATAAATCTTTTGTTCCAATACTCCGAGTCTGGGTCTTGCGTTTGGGTCCTCCTGTACCTCGTGACACTCATTGGTTTAATGGTGACAAACAACTGTATATGGCCACATGCAAAACTATTGGAGATTAAAGCAAAAAAGGTCAATAAACTTTATTGACATCGTTTTGTAATCAGAATTATTTTATTTTGCCAACTATATTTGAACATTGGTGCATAAAAGAATAAAACAACACATCAGCAAAATATAAACATTAAACAAGAATTAAAACAAAACAATTAATAAAATATTTACAAACTAATTTATTCACTATAAATGATGTAGGCTGGGCTATGAAAGGCTAAGAGTCATTGGAGGGCTTGAGGCTACGAAATGAAATGGTTATGGTCATGACTGATAATACACTATAATTGGAATAAATATAACGAATATAGATTTGCGTGTGTTTATGTATATATTTGTACTGCACATGTTTATTTCACACAGGACCTAAGAGTTGCTTGAGGTGCAGGAACACAACAGTGGTGTGTGTGTGTGTGTGTGTGTGTGTGTGTGTGTGTGTGTGCGTGCACGCGTGTGTGCATCAGAATTGATGCATGTTCAAAGTATACAGTAAACCAGAGGTTCACTTTTCTTTAAAAAAAAAAATAGAATCGTGAATGTACTATTATAATAGGCTGCAGGCTTTGTTATTTGTATTCAGTAAAAAAAAATGTATTCAGTCAAAAGTACAAAAACAACCTCAACCTTCAACCAATAAAAGCACTGAAATAGCAATGACAGCTTGGGAATTCACTGATTAATCACACTTTCAGGGTGCAATAGATGCTTAGATACTTTTGAAGCCTGTCATGAATACGTATTTTTCAGCTTGAGATTGCTGTTCTGAAACTGAAATTCCCGACAGTGCAGGGAAGGGCTTGATGAAATCAGAGTTCTGGTTTAAGTTGTTATTCTAGCCTGCTACTTGAAACAGGCCCCTTTGGAATTTCATATTTGAACAAAAATGTAAAAAAAATTAAAAATACTTAAAAAGTGGCTATGTGATGTCTAGTAATTGTACTTGCATAAATGTAAGTACAAACTACATTTATGTCCTTATGTCGGTGTGTAATTGATTCAGGAGTGTGTGTGTGTGGTTTGGTGGCTGGTTTAAGCAACCTAATGCACATAGGTTAAACTGTAAGAAATGGATGTAGTCACTGTGATGGATGGATGGATGGCAACCAGCAGAGGAAGTGACGAAGGGGTGGAGTGTCTTTTAGTGCAACAGAACACTGAACAAGACATTTTTAGGCAAACAAAATGTAACAATCAGCTTTCATGAGCTGAAAACACTGTGAAAAAGTAAAAGTTCCAAGGTGAAAACATGGACAACATCCAAAAAAAAGTCCACAGCTATTTAAACACACCCTGAAGCATACCCTGCTGTATCATCTATTTCAATCTAAATAAGACCATGATTGACGGACCATTGCTACAGGCCACAACATACATTGAGACACAACGGTTTCCTCTCAAAGTAGGGATTTATTACAAACTAGGGTTTGACAAGTATTTCAAAAGTACAAAGGCTCAAAGAGCAGCAAAGTGGTTGCCAGCCACTCAGTCTCTCTCTGTGTTCCCCCCCTGGACACCAGGGAAGGCAGACGTTGTATAGGGTAAAGCACCCAGGTGAACCTCATTACACAGGTGATTGCCATGAGCAGGATCTCGGTCGGGAAAATCACAAAAGATAACAGCAAACACAACAACAACCAGAAGGGGGTGCCAAAAAGACAAAAGAAAAGTAGGAGGTTCATAACATTGACTAAATTAATTATCATGATTTATTGAAGAAGAGATTAAACTGATTTTCAATCTGACTTCTTATACAAACCAGTAGACTTTCTAATGGTCAGAAGGGGCCGCCTTTCTGGCCATTAGAAAGAATGCAGATTTAAGGCACTTCCACATTGGCTTCATTTTCAGACCTGGACTTTGCCCCTTGGGTTACGCAAAGCCCACAAACTGATCTACCTGTGTCCTGGTCATGGAGGAGCCCCAGCAAAGTCACTTGGGTGGCTTGTAGCAAGAGTCCTTTCTACACCGATTTATTAGGTTGTTTCAAAGGCCTGACCTGAAGATAAGCAGGCTGGTGAAGATATGTTTCTGTGATTGGAGTATTGCACCCACAAGGCTGGGCATGCATCATAATCAGAGAATGATGCAAGAGCAAGAAAACGCAGTAAAGACAGAATGAACCCAGAAAGCCTCATAAGATATCACAATAAAGAGTCTGCTGTATTTGATCACATTTTATAATGATAAGCTACAATAATTATTAACATTTATCACTGATTATCACGATCTATCACGATTCTTACTCAAGAAAGTATGTGAAATTTTGCGTGTGAGAATACCTTTAATCCAACCGGTGCACCATTGTCCTCAATGGTCTCATGGTGTTAAGTCCCCCCTTGCTTTATTGAGTGCAACTGCGTTTCATTACTCAACAGTCATGTTGTATGTTTTTGGAAGGTGTATGCGTGTGTATATACTGTATTATGTGTGGTGGTGTTCTGAGAGGTTGAAATCAATCATTAATGTGTTGGTGTGAAGGGCATGGCTTGGCGGCAGGTTGGAAAACGAGGGGGGCATCTCCCAGATGGACGCAGCTGTGGATGTGAGCAAAACGAATGAAACAATGTTTCGACCGACATACGTTTTGCTCTCCCCCACGCTACGCCAACGAGAGGCGACCCGCCCGAGACGCCCTGGCTGTATAAATACGTTGATCTGCATTCCACCTTCAGCTTTTGTTGTATCGGCACCCTGGGGTTTATTCGTATGCTTGGTGATAGTCTGTATCGGAAAGTGTGAACTGTCGAATGAAAAAAATGTGTACTAGATCTCCGCTTACTCCATAGAACCATTCAGAGCAGCAACCATATTGCTACAGAGGGTTATTTCAGCTTTTAGTATAGTCCCTGTCAGGCAATGTGTGACCAACAGCACAGATCCCAGTCCTAATGACAGCGGGCTACCTCTGCAGCGCCCCGCCCATCGGCTTTCCTCTGGGCTCGCTGCCTCCCCGATGAAGGAGAGAGAGAATGCACAGTTGATTAGGTGATGCTTGTTTACCCAGCAGATTTCTCATAATCTTCCTCGGCTCCATGTGCCAATACATGACCTCCCCATTTCTGAATGCACACATACACAAACACACAGTAATGCCCCTTTTCCACAGTCACGGTACGGCGCGGTACGGCACGGTACGGCGCGGTATTTGCGTGTTTCCACTAGCACGT
>PIJE02000314.1:0-2500 GCA_002895965.2 Coryphaenoides rupestris
AAAAAAGAGAGAGATCTCGGGCGGTCGAGCAGCTCCTGCAACACAGGAAGGAGAAGCTAAACTTAGCGCTTAGCTTAGCTTTCCACGCGGCGGCGGCGGCGGTGGTAAAACCGTCAGTAACTCGTTATCTCACTTCTCCCTTTTTGAACAACAGGCGACATTCGTTGTCGTGTACGACCGTCTCGTGTTATTTGATGTTTCAAATCATCCCCCGTAGACCAGATTAGCATGACAAGAAGAAGAAGAAGACGTTAAACTCGCCTTTAAAAAGCACGACAATAATCGTAAACTGCGGATCAGAGTCCCTGCGGCGGGCGGTTGGCTCAGAGTCCGGATCCGCCGCCGGCTCTGATCCGGTCCGGGCTTTGGCGCCGTCCTCCGCCCCTCGCGCGCCTCGGGTTTCACTGCGCCGCCATTTCGCGCGCGCTTTCCTCTCCTCTCCTCTCGTGGAAGCGGAGCGCGAGGCGGTCCGGGGCTTTGTTGTTCCGCGCGCCGCGCCGCCGCCGCGCATTGCTGCTCGGAGTCCGCGTGTCGTGTCGCTTTCTAGAGGAGAAATAAAACACGAAATTCGTTGAAATAAACACGATGTTTGTTTGTGTCCTGATCTGTTATATTTATATCTTTTTATGTATTTTTTAATATCTTTTATTGTATATTCTTTTATGTATTGTGTTATATCTTTTTATTTCTATATCTATAGTTATTATATTATATTATATTATCTATATATTATAACTTATTTTATTTATTTTACTTTTTTTCCTGAGAACTGATAGTTGTATGTAGTCAACAACACAAATATGAAGTATGAAAGTGATTATGCTATAGAGAAGACCTCCACACACACACACACACACACTGTAGCACACACACACTGTAGCATACACACTAACACACACACTGTAAACACACACCTACACACACAGTAACCACACACCACCACACACTGTAAACACACACAACGGAGGGCCCTTGGAAAGGCCATCCCATAATATCAAAGGCGTGTTTGATGTCGAGTGGGCGGGCTACGGGGTGGGCGGGGGCGCTGCGAGGAGGGGGGCGTCCATATTTCAGGGTACAAACTGTCACTCTACAACACAACAACAACAACAAACAAACAAACAAACAAAGCCACCTTTGCCTCTCGGAACTGCAAGCAGAGCTGAGTCTAAATATAGTCCACATCTGGTCCGGTACCGGTGGAAAACATGCAGATGTTTGACTGGCGTCCAAAACATCCACTCTCCGTCCAGAAGCACCGAGTTGTCCTGGAACTACAACAACATACAAACAATGAGTACAGCAATGGACCCACAACAAACAACAACAACAACAACAAAAAACAATAGACTGACATAATGAGCACTGCCCAGCCCGGCTCGGCTCGGCTGTGTTCCCCTACTAGCAGGTCTGGGGGGTGGTCTTTACGTGTTGTGTTAATACTTATTATGACTTATTTACTTGTAAATAAATATAGGCCATGTCAATAAACAGCTCAACTCAGTGAAGATCTGCATTCGACAGTGGCGAATGTTTGTGTCTGATTAGAGGGATAAAATGGACCGATATGTGTGATATCGATAATGTGTGTATTTTATAATTTGATAATGTGTGTATTTTGTAATTTGATAATGTGTGTATTTTATAATTTGATAATGTGTGTATTTTGATGACAGCCAGCGGTCAACGTGTTGAAAGAAACCGAGGAAATACCGCGAAATGGCCGCTAGGTGGCGCCAAGGGACCAAAACGGCCGCTGCACCGAGTGGCCGCTAGAGGGCGCCAAAGAACCAATGTCAGGTGTCGTCTAATAATGACCCCAATGAGTAGTAGTTAGTGACAGTTAATACTCGTTAATAATAGGTAATAATAGTTAGTAATAGTTAATACTCGTTAATAATACTTGGCCACTGTCTCGATCATGACATTATGAAAACATTGTTGGACTCTAGAATAATAATAACAATAATACAAATAATAAAATAATAATAATAATAATACAGACAAGCATACTCAGTATATGATAGCATATTATTATTAGTATATTATTATTAGTATATTATTATTATTATTATTAGTATTATTAGTATTATTATTATTATTAGTATTATTATATATTATTATTCTATTATTGGAGGTGGTCAGAGCAGGGTTCAGGTGTGTCTGGCCTCTGGTCCATGATAACAGTGTTTGAGGGGACAAAGTCCAAACGTCTCCACACAGCAGGACCAGGGGCGGCGTGAAAAGAAACCATATAGGGGCCCCACCACGGCCGAGCGGGAAATAAGTCACGTTATTTTACAGAAAACATCATTATCTATATGGACCCATATAATACTGTAATACTTTTACTATGTGGTTAAATGAGGTTTGCTTGGAGTATCAGACTTAAGAGAACATTGTTTTACTCTACTTCATGTTTGTTTCAGTATTATTATGTAAGAGGGTGACAGGGGCCCTCCAGTATATTTAGTTTTATTCTTTTTGATACAAATTTCAG
>PIJE02000314.1:12500-13689 GCA_002895965.2 Coryphaenoides rupestris
TCTGTTCTGTCTGTCTGAAGGATCCAAAGTAGGGTCTGTTCTGCTAACTGAGGATGAGGGTCTGTACTGCTGTCTCGTCTGTTCTGACTGTCTGTCTGTCTGAAGGATCTGTATTAGTCATTGTCAATCGTGCGGTGATCGTCAGGCGCAATGGAACAGAGCGATGGCGTTGTGAACTTTATTTCTTAATGACTCGGTGGTAGTTTTGTGTGTGTCTTGAGTTATGGTTGTTCTTTAAATAGGCCAGTACCTGCCCATTCTAAGCTCTCCCCCACCCCCTCAAAACAACATCTAGCTTTATCCTTTGTTGTTATGTGTTTTTTAGTTTTTTTTATGGTTTTGTCGAAGGTGTTTCGATCGCGCAGGTACCTGTGGGTAAAAAGGCGAGCTAAAGCACAGGAATCTGGTAACTTTTTAGTTTGGTGATTGAGAGGAGAGCAAGACAGACTCGGACATAGGAACAACTAAAATCATCATTTAGGAGACATTTAGATAAGCTAATACACGATCCCTCAGAGTCCAGCCGATACAAGAAGTGTGTGCCGGGTGTGTGTGTGTCTGTGTGTGGTGTGAATAGTGTGTGTGTGTGTGTGTGTGTGTTGTCGGTGTGTTTGTGTGTAGATGTGTGCGGCGTGTACGTGTGTGTGCTGTGTGTGTACATGTGTGTGTGTACTCAGACTAAGAGGTCGGGGGGGGGGGGGGGGGGGAATATGGAGCTTCCTACTAAATCCACCTCTCATTCCATATCAAATCAACTACTCACAATAAGCACACAGTCCATTTATTCCCAGCCCAGGGGCAAGGGGCTCAGGGGGCCCCTAGGCTTGGTCGGGAAGCGGATGGAGGGGGTGGGGGAAGGTCTTTTACATCTCTCTCTCTCGCTCCTAATCTCTCTTCCTTCTCTACTCTCGTCTTCCGGTTTTGTCTTGGCTTCTGCGTTCTCTCTTCTCTCTCTGTCTGTCTAAGGTGAGGCGCTCTCAGTGGTTCTCTCAGGTTGAGCCTCTCAGGTGAGTCCGTCTCAGCGCTGGAGGCTGTCATCTTCAGGTTGAACCTCTTCAGGTAGGGATTCAGGGCGTAGCCTACATCAGTGAGTCTCTCAAGTGAAGTCCATGGAGAGGCGAGCCTCTCAGGGTCGACGCGCTCTCAGGTTGAGCCGTCCTCATGTGAAGTCTCTGCATGTTGAGTCTTC
>PIJE02000314.1:13714-51214 GCA_002895965.2 Coryphaenoides rupestris
CTCTCAGGTGAGTCTCTCAGGTGAGCCTCTCAGGTGAGTCTCTCAGGTGAGTCTCTCAGGTGAGTCTCTCAGGTGAGTCTCTCAGGTGAGTCTCTCAGGTGAGTCTCTCATGTGAGTCTCTCAGGTGAGTCTCTCAGGTGAGTCTCTCAGGTGAGTCTCTCAGGTGAGTCTCTCAGGTGAGTCTCTCAGGTGAGTCTCTCAGGTGAGTCTCTCAGGTGAAGTCTCTCAGGTGAGTCTCTCAGGTAAGTCTCTCAGGTGAGTCTCTCAGGTAAGTCTCTCAGGTGAGGGTCTGAGTAATGGAATATGAATGGACGACTACATGAACTAACAAGAAGCTAATAAATTAGGGCAGAAGTCGAATCTGGCAGATATTGTAGGCTTCAACACGTCACAAACATGTCAACAAACAAACACACCTGAACGCACACACACACACTCAACTACAAATACACACAGACACGCACACACCCACACACCCCGGGATGAATCAGGTTTAGTTCAGTCAATCTTTTGATTGACAGTAGCTCTATGTGTGTGTGTGTGTGTGTGTGTGTGTGTGTGTGTGTGTGTGTGTATGTTGAGGAAGCTTTACCATGACGATGAGCCTGTACCATGATATGATGATACAGTACTTGGTACTTTGACCCCTTAAAATACATTTTTTTACTTGAAAACACAAAATGATTGAGTTGCCAAACACGTCCTCTGTTTGAATCGTCTGATACAGTCTGGTTGTATTGTTTGTGCTATAAGCCTACTTTCACATTAGCTATGCTTGCATTCTCCCACTGTCTGCTACTGGTTCTACTGGGAGCTGCCCAGTACAACCACAGTCTGCTACTGGTTTTCCTGGGAGCTGCCCAGTACAACCACAGTCTGCTACTGGTTATCCTGGGAGCTGCCCAGTACAACCACAGTCTGCTACTGGTTTTAATGGGAGCTGCCCAGTACAACCACAGTCTTCTAGCTGGTGGACACTGAGACATTGTAAGTGTTGCTCAGAGGCTCCTGGGCAGTAGCTGAGGGCAGTGATGGCGTCGGTGTGTTTGGCTTCGTAGCGACAACCTTGTAATGAACACCAGAGTGTGACTTTCCCCCCTCGGATAAATTTACAAGAGCAGAGGCCTGTGTTCCTGCTGCTGTGGGTGGGTGGGGGTGGGGGTGAGGGTTTGGGTGGGGGTGAGGGTGGGGGAGGGGCAGGGAGTTGGTGGGCGGAGCCATGGCCCACCTGGCCCCACTGTTGTAGCTTGTTTTCTAACATAACTCTGGCTTTAAATACCAGGCCTGCGGCTGCTGGCCACGCAGTACACACTGCTACCGCCGCCGCGCTAGCACACACACACACACACACACACACACACACATATAGGAATACACACACACACACACATCTTTCGCTGATATTTGGAACCAGAGCCTCTTATTGAACATCTTAACCTCGCTTTACCACCTCCCTCTCTCTCTCTCTCTCTCTCTCTCCCTCTCTCTCCTCCTCTCACCTCTCTCCTGGGTGACCTCTGATTCACTGATGCACACACACACACGCACACACACACACACACACGCACACACACACGCACGCACACACACACACACACACGCACATGAACACACAGCAGATGTCTCTCAAACACACACACATCTTAATGTATTTGATACGTATATTTCATAATCATACGCACATATTTACATACACTCTGAATTAGTGAGATGATGTCTAATAGACTCTGTCTCTCTCTCTCCCTCTCTCCCTCTCTCTCAATTTCAATTTCAATTTTAAGAGCTCTCTCTCTCTCTCCTCTCTCCCCCTCCCGCTCTCATACTCTCTCTCTCATCTCTCATCTACTATCTCTCTCTCTCCCTCTCTCTCTCTCTGTCTCTCTTTCTCTCTCACTCCCCCATCTACTCTCTCTCTGTCTCCCTCTCTCTCTCTCTCTCTCTCTTTGTAATGTCATACATCAGACATAATGCCCTTGCCAGACGATCGATAGAGAGAGAGAGGAGAGAGAGAGAGATAGTAGATGAGCGATGAGAGAGAGAGTATGAGAGCGGGAGGGAGAGAGAGGAGAGAGAGAGAGAGACCGCTCTTAAAATTGAAATTGAAATTGAGAGAGAGAGAGAGAGTAGATGAGAGAGAGAGAGAGACGGCGAGAGACATCTACAGACAGGAGAGAAAGAGAGAGAGAGGGCGAGAGACCATTACAGACCGAGAAAAGCGAGAGCATTACAGAAAGCAGAGAGAGGGAGAAGGGGTAGAGAGACCATAACATGCAGCAGAGACAGCGAGGTAGAGAGACCATAACATTCAGCAGAGAGAGCGAGGTAGAGAGACCATAACATGCAGCAGAGAGAGTGAGGTAGAGAGACCATTACAGGCAGCAGAGAGAGCGAGGTAGAGAGACCATTACATGCAGCAGAGAGAGCGAGGTAGAGAGACCATAACATGCAGCAGAGAGAGTGAGGTAGAGAGACCATTACATTCAGCAGAGAGAGCGAGGTAGAGAGACCATAACATGCAGCAGAGAGAGTGAGGTAGAGAGACCATTACAGGCAGCAAAGAGAGCGAGGTAGAGAGATCATTACAGGCAGCAAAGAGAGCGAGGTAGAGAGACCATAACATGCAGCAGAGAGAGAATGAGGTAGAGAGACCATTACAGGCAGCAGAGAGAGCGAGGTAGAGAGAGAATGAGGTAGAGAGACCATTACAGGCAGCAGAGAGAGCGAGGTAGAGAGACCATTACATGCAGCAGAGAGAGAATGAGGTAGAGAGACCATTACAGGCAGCAGAGAGAGCGAGGTAGAGAGAGAATGAGGTAGAGAGACCATTACAGGCAGCAGAGAGAGAATGAGGTAGAGAGACCATTACAGGCAGCAGAGAGAGCGAGGTAGAGAGACCATTACATGCAGCAGAGAGAGCGAGGTAGAGAGACCATAACATGCAGCAGAGAGAGTGACCATAACAACAAATTGATACTGTCTTGCTAATGCACCTATTGAATGGGTCACCTTAATCATTATCAGAAAAATTGCCCCCCCTGAGATTTTCTTCAGGAGCCGCCACTGAATAATAATAATGGTTAGAGGAAGTATTGGACCTGATAAAAAGAATATTAAGAATATTGCACATAATGTTGAAAGGTAATAGCATGGTAGCATGGTAATAGCATGGTAGCATGGTAATATAATATAATATTAAAAAAATAAGTATGATAATAAATGCAGCATCAATGTATGTTCCAACAAGCAAAATAAGCTAAATAAGTTGTGAAAGGATCTTGGTGGAATGAAGAATGTAGCAAGGCCATAAAAGAACGAACACACACACACGTCACACACGTCGACCTGTTTCAGTATATTGAACGGTTGTTGTTCAATATACTGAAACACAAACAACAAGCTAATTAGTCCAGATCAGATACAATAAAGAAATTACAAATACGTGAGTGTGGTGTTTGTGCTGAAGCTGTTGGAGTGGCTGTGTGTGTGTGTGTGTGTGTGTGTGTGTGTGTGTGTGTGTGTTGTGTGTGTGTGTGTGTGTGTGCGTGTGTGTGTGTGTGTGTGTGTGTGTGTGTGTGTGTGTGTGTGTGTGTGCGCATGTGTGTGTGTGTGTGATGGTGAAATACAAACTAGGAACAGGAAGCTGAGGTCAACTGTGTCCTACAGAGGTTCAGACAATTAGAACGCAGTTTGTCCACACACACACACACAGATACACACACACACACACACACACATACATGCACACACACACAGATACACACACACACACACACACACATGCGTATACACACACACATACATAGACACACACACACATATACACACACATAAATGCATATCCACACACACGTATACCTACTTCCACACAAACACACACACACACAGAGCCAAATACACACACTGTCTGTCCCTCACACACCGCTAGGGGGCGAGTGAGCGACGGACGCCACGGCAACTGCCAGCGTCCAGGTAACTGGAGCCCCGCCTCTCCCCAGGTGAGCGTGCACGTGTGTGTGTGTGTGTGTGTGTGTGTGTGTGTGTGTGTGTGTGTGGGGGGGGGGAGTAGATGGGTCATGGCTCCCCCCCCCCCCCCCCTCCTCACACTCCTCCCCCTTCCCCCGTATCTCCGCCCAGGCAGGTCTGCACACGACTGTACACTTGATAAACACTCTGCTCCTTCTGACACCTCCCCCCCCCCTTCCCTCCCCTCCCCCTCCTTTTTTCTTTCCTCCATTTTCTCCTCCTCCTCCTCCTCCTTCTCCTTTTCTTCTTCTTCTCCTCCTTCTCCTTTTCTCCTCCTCCTCCTCCTTCTCCTTTTCTCCTCCTCCTCCTCCTCCCCCTTCTCCTTTTCTCCTCCTCCTTTTTTCTTTCCTCCATTTTCTCCTCCTCCTCCTCCTCCTTCTCCTTTTCTTCTTCTTCTCCTCCTTCTCCTTTTCTCCTCCTCCTCCTCCCTTTCTTCTTCTTCTCCTCCTTCTCCTCTTCCTCCTACTTCTCCTTCCACCACTGAGAAGGGGTCTTGTTGTCCACCATCTTGGTTCTAAGGAGCCCCCCCCCCTCCACCCCACGGGGCCCCCAGAACCAAGATGGCGTCGAGGCCCGCGAGGCGTGGGTTACCTGGCAGGAAGTGGAAGTGGAAGGAAGTGGGAGTAGGCGGGGGGGAAACCATCTAAATCACTCCGTCGTCCGCCATTCTGGGGGAGCGAGGCACCTGAGGGGGGCCGCGGGTTCCGCTGCGGGCTAACATGGCTGATCATGTCCTGCTCATCGTGTTGTGGATGTTTGCCGACGTGTTAGCTCCTGCAGGCTAACTTTAGGTTTCGCGGGGCCTGTAGCTTGTCCTCCAGGCTATGCGTTCGGTGACACG
This sequence comes from Coryphaenoides rupestris, assembly GCA_002895965.2. Taxonomy (NCBI): domain Eukaryota; kingdom Metazoa; phylum Chordata; class Actinopteri; order Gadiformes; family Macrouridae; genus Coryphaenoides; species Coryphaenoides rupestris. Next base: position 18,579 of record PIJE02000314.1, read on the forward strand.
GTAGCGCTTGTGCTGCTAAATGTATCGGCTTCAGAACACGTTTGCTCCCGTTGGCTAACTTTAGCTCTCGTACCTCATAGGCTAACTTCCTTGTGTTTTGTAGGATTATAGCTCTTTTTGGGTTCAGTCACATGGTAGCACCACTGAGGCTAACGTTAGCTTTAGTACCATGGTAGCACCACGAGGCTAACTTTAGCTTTAGTACCATGGTAGCACCCACGAGGCTAACTTTAGCTTTAGTACCATGGTAGCACCACGAGGCTAATGTTAGCTTTAGTACCATGGTAGCACCCACGAGGCTAACTTTAGCTTTAGTACCATGGTAGCACCCACGATGCTAACTTTAGCTTTAGTACCATGGTAGCGCCACAAGGCTAACTTTAGCTTTAGTACCATGGTAGTACCCACAAGGCTAACTTTAGCTTTAGTACCATGGTAGCACCACGAGGCTAACTTTAGCTTTAGTACCATGGTAGTACCCACAAGGCTAACGTTAGCTTTAGTACCATGGTAGCACCACGAGGCTAACTTTAGCTTTAGTACCATGGTAGCACCACAAGGCTAACGTTAGCTTTAGTACCATGGTAGCACCCACGAGGCTAACTTTAGCTTTAGTACCATGGTAGCACCACGAGGCTAACTTTAGCTTTAGTACCATGGTAGCACCCACAAGGCTAACTTTAGCTTTAGTACCATGGTAGCACCACGAGGCTAACTTTAGCTTTAGTACCATGGTAGCACCCACGAGGCTAACTTTAGCTTTAGTACCATGGTAGCGCCACGAGGCTAACTTTAGCTCTAGTACCATGGTGGCGCCTTTAGGCTAACTCTATGCTTCATAGCGTGATAGCGCCTGTAGACTAGCTAACCGTAGCAACATGGGCTATGCTAACTCTACCGCTATGTTTGGTCAGAAGGTGCCAGTGGTCTCCAGCGAGGCTCCGGGGTGGTGAGGAGATGGCGGTGGGTACAGAGACAAACCTTTTACTTGTGGGTGACAACAGGTGCTTCATTTGCACGTTGTTTTTAAACGCTTTACATAAAGACCACATAAAGGCTTCCTGTCCGAAGGCACAGTTTAATAACTGTCTTTGGCAGTCGTTTTTGCAAAGAGTCCACCAGAGTTCTGTTTAACTTTATTCTCGTTCAACTTATTGTAAATGTAATATCGATCGCCATGGATTGTCTCAGACCGACGACAGCTGTGAGCCCAGTGCCTTCATCAAGGTCTCCAGCAGTAGAGTTATTTATTCAACTCAATTAGAAGAGAAACTTCAAGAAAAGTGGTGCCGAACCGAATGACCGCCACAGTGTGCCACAGTGCCAGCATTTTACGAAGGCCGGATTAGCCTGCTAACCACGAACTTAGTTGGCAGTTAAACGCAGAATGCTGTAGGAGAATATTCACTAGGTCTGCACCGTTTCAACTGAAATGATTGGGGCCAAATGTCTCGATATGAATCAGTCTTGCATCACCAGACCTTTCCCTCCACACTCGGTTTTAGGAGAAGGTCCGTCTGAACCCATTATCATTCTAGGAAAGGGCGGGAAAAACACTCGGTCTAGTTTGCATTTCTTTAACGAACCCTTTAATGATCCAGCCAGACAAGATATATCGATAAAAGGCCCCTCTATGAAAACACAGCCCATCTTAGGGACCCTCCATGACACACCATTAACCTAGGGGCCAGGTCCTTGTGGTCCCTGGACTGTTTTGCCAGGTCTCTCTGCCATTGAAAGTTCAGACTTGCCGTTAACGGGGACTGTAATGTGATTAACATGTGAGCTAAATGGAACAGCTAGCTCCCCGACACGGTGGATTGAGTTGCCTCGATCTTTGACCGTTTGGCTAAACGACCGCTTCCCCATGTTTCTGTGTCACATGTCGGGGGGTCTTACTGCTGCCTCGTTACCCGCCTTTAAATAACAAGAAATGTGCGTGTGTGTGTGTGTGTGTTTGTTTGTGCCCTCAAGTGGCAGAGCAAGGCACTACCACTGCCAGGGTTAAAGGTTATCTTCCCTGTGGCAGAGCAAGGCACAGCCAGGGTTTGGGTAATGGTTTACATTCAGTGTGTGTGACTGGAAGACTTGAGGACCAAATATTGTTTACATTATTGATCAAATGTAGACAATTGTCTGTATTGATAGTTAGCAAGTTTCATCATCACCCTCACCAAGGATGTGGTGAGGTTGAGTTCCAGAGAGAGTTAGCGTGCTCTCGAATAGAGTAGAGTAGACTAGAATAGAAATGACCTGAATGGTTGATTCAGTTGAAGATGGCAGCTCTGTTTGCAGCGTGTAGCACACACCACACACACACACACACACACACACACACACATTTTCGATGGCATGGGCGCATATTCATTTCCCTTTTCGAGCCAATTACTTTCGCTATCAGAGAGCAACAGATCGCTTTCAATATCGCAGCACAGCAGAGACTCCGGCGGTGGTTTGGACGTTTGACTCCGGGCCCAGAGGGGTCCTGGGTTTGAACCCCGATGTCTACTCTCCTCCAAGGTGTCCTTGAGCAAGGTGCAGTGTGCCCCCCCCCCCCCCCCCCCCACCCGCTCGTTAAGTTAATTAAAAGTAAGCTAAATAAATACTCAAATATTCAAAAACCTTAGGGATGAATTTGTTAGTATTGTGAACAGTGTGGGAGACGGAGCAGGACAATACTCTGCCTGTCTGAGCGTAGTAAACGTGTTCTTCCCGTGCAGTACGCATCACGTCCAACACAGGGGTGGACAAGGACAACCTCAGTAGACAAGATCATGTCCTCTAGTAGATGGTACAGTCGATTCTAAAGATAACAGATCCAGGTTGAATCTCGACAGGAAGTGAGACGTTTTTACGAGTTTACGGACCACAACACCCCTCCCACACACACATCCCACCCATCCCACGCAGGATGTCAGACGAGAAAAAGCTCGACAAATTACACACACTCTCACACACACACTTCAGATAGTTTTAGTTATGTGTACTTCAACAGCTGTTCTGTCCACTGACAGCCCCTGAACCCCCACCTTGAATCATTCTGGTTAATAATACTTTGGGTTTCAAAAATAAATGAAACATGAGACTAGTGTATTAACGTGATGTCACTGTGTGCACAACAATGGCTGTGTGTGTGTGTGTGTGTGTCTGCGTGTGCGGTGTGTGTGTGTGTGTGTGAGGTCCTGTTGTCCCTGAGTGCGTCAGTGTGTATAAAGCCATGCTAGTGTGTTACTGTAATGTACAGCCACTGTGAGACCCTCTTGTCTCAACTCATCCACAATTCATTAGTCGCCAAATAATGACGCTCTTGTTTTCCAATCGGACTGCAGGCGTCCAGAAGGTATATACCCACTCAACCCCATATTATAAATTAATGGGAAGGATTATGTTTTTTGTTTCATTTATTTATTTATTGTTGTTTTTTATTTATTTATGTATTTATTTAGTACGTTTGTTACCTCAAATTAAATGACCTTGGATTTCTAACTTCAACCATCGACCTATTTGGAGCCAGTGAGTAACGTGAGTTTCACTGAGAATTAATTAAATGATTTATTAAACTTATTAATTATTATTATTATGAAACTGTATTTTGCGGCCTAACCATTATTTAGGCCGTCATGTTTATTAAAAAAAAAAACACATTCTTAATGTTGTCGTCAATGAACGCAACGTAGGCTCGTAGTTATCTTTTCCAAACTGACGCCGATAATAATAATAATAATAATAATAATAATGATTACACGTCCGGCTCCACAATCCAGATCCAGATCCAAATCCAGGGATTCCGCGCTCCCGTTCTTGCGGCGCGCCGGGCTCCGGGCTGCGGGCGCCTTTGAATTGACGGACGTGCGCGGTGACCAATCACGGCGCGCTATGTGTCAACGGCGCGTTTTTATTCCACCCGCTCGTCCAATCGCAGCGGGCGGAATAAAAAAACGCCCCGTGCGTCACGGCGGCAGAATGTGTGGAGTTGTGTGGGCAGCTCGCGCCTCCCGCCACACAGTTCCTCTCCCATCCCCCCTCGCGGCTCCGGCGGCTAATGGCGGCCGTCTTTTGCCGCTTTGTACAACTCATGTTCCGCTTGTAAAAGCCATGTGTGCAAAAATCGGTAAGGAAAATATCCGTTTGCCCGTGTCTGTCATCAGAATGCGTGTCAATTCATGAGCACATTATTATTATGATTTATTCTTCTTCTACGCACTTGTGTCGTCGCATGTCTGCCTCGCGCTGCTTTTTTTTCCTTTTTTTTTTCCCACCCACCACCACGCGCACAATGGCCGCCGCTGCCGCGAGGAGGAAATGAGGCCACGAGCGCCATTGCACTCGCGCACCTGTACGCGACACCTACACCCACACACACTTTCTTCTTTACTGGTTTTGTATTACTGGTTTCTAAAGCGTCCAGCTGGTCCGTCTGCTGGTATTTTGGGGATCGACCTTGGAGCGCACGAGCTGATAGGCTGTTACATAAAGGCGCCGAATGGCAGTGCGTGCGCGCGCACACACACACAGAGGACTGGGGATTCGGCGGCGCGCGCTGCTCACACACACAGAGGACGGAGAAGGCGCGCGCTGCTCACACACACACACACGGAGGACTGGGGATTCGGCTGCGCGCGCTGCACACACACACACACACACACACAGAGGACTCGGCCGCGCGCTGCTGCTCCTCCTCCTCGGAGGGAGTTTCAAACATGGCCGGGGAAAGGGGGGCGGGGCGTCGCTGTGCTGTGTGACATGGCCGCCGCTGGGGGGGGAGGGATGAGGGTAAGGGGGCGGGGCTCTGCATTTACATTCCCAATGGCGTCTATTTGTTTGATAATGAGCATATGGCGACACAAAGGGCGGGCTCGCGGTACTTTAGCGCGCGCCCTACTTTTACCTCCTCAACTCGATTCGCAATTCAAGCAGCGGCTTGAATTCGATTCCTTGAATTGAGGAGGGGGGGGGACCGACGGTAGTTGAGATCCCCCCCTCCTGTCAATCAAATCAATCAATCAATCACATCGCAACACGACGACGCGCGCCTTGGATGCTCGCGTGCGTGCGCGTGCGTGCGTGTTCGATACAAGTCACGTGATTTCCCCCCCCTTCAATAGAAGGGATTAATTTGCGGGATTGGTGATGTTTTAATCCCACTCTGTGTGTGTGTGTGTGTGTGTGTGTGTTCAGTAGTCGCAGCAGTCAGTCAGTAGCGCGCGGGTGAATCAGACGCACGGGGAGCTCGCAGCCCAGCCCCCCTCCCTCCCTCCCCTCGGAGGGAGGGGGGGGGGGGTGGGGGCTGGGCTAGGGGGGGGGGCGTGTCCTCCGGGTTTAGAAATTCTATCCATTGTTCCAGTGCCGACGCGCGAGGCGCACACCTCCGCGGCGGCCGCGGCCAATCAGGACGCGCCCGGCCGCCTCTTGGCGCCGCCCACAAGCCTATATTAAAGCCGCGGCCGTCTCCCAGCGTTGGCCACTGGCACAATATCATCCTGTTGATTGATTCATAGCCCGGAAAAAATAAAGGGATTTACTTTTATTCAACCTTTAATTTCGACCGTCCTTTATTTTAATTAAACAGCAACAACAAACAAACAAAAATACAATGGCAGACACAAATGTTGAAGATTCGGATATCTCTGTCCTGGTAAGGTGTTATTTCTTTATTTGTGTACCTTTTTGTGTCTACTTCATCCATAGAGCCCGTTAAGCTTTCTCCCAGAGAATAAGCTTTTACGAGCTGTAACCTAGATTATAATTTTAAAGCCTTTTCCTCTTCCGTCCGTGCCTTCGCGCTCCGACTCTCCAATCTCCAAACTCTGCAACACACACACACACATGAAAACACACACACGTCGTGTTTTATCCACTCCGTCTCCGGTCGTCTTAGGGGTGGTGGTGGGGGGGCGCACCGCGAGATCTCCACGGACCCGCATAATGGAACCCGAGCATCGCCGCCGCCACCGCGCATTGTCCGGAGTGTCACCGCGTCTGCGCGCCTTTCTTTGTGTGTGTGTGTGTGTGTGTTTGTGTGTGTGTGTGTGTACGAGCGCGCCTCGGTTCCTCTCTCTCGGTGGTAAACGGCGGGGGGATTTTTAACGCCTTGCCGATTTTTAACGGGGCACCGCTCCTCCTCCTCCGCTGCGCATCGGAGCTCCGGAGCACCGCGTTGGGCGCACAACAGACCCTTTGGAGATGATGATGTTGACGGGTCCGCTTTTAACCAAACGTGCTGGTGATGGTCTGTCGGGAGACATCGTGTCCGGATCGCTGCCGTTTCTCGCGGGGGAAGTTGCTCCGGTCCTCCGGCTCTCCGTTTGAATGGCAAGGTATTACGCACGGGGCGCTACGCACTAAATATTAATATATATTAATTAATATTATATGCAACCTAAAACCCCACTAATATTAAACCTCAAGGCTGTAACTCTTCAGCATGACGGGGGTCAGGCGGTGTTTAAGCATTACGCACCGGGAGGAGGAGCGGCGGGCACCGGGAGGCTCACTCTCCGCCGCTCTCCGCTCCTCGCACCCCTGCGCGCCCGGCTCCGGACTCCTCTCCTCCTGTCCTCATCTCCTCCTCCCATCTCCTTCTCTCTCTCCCCTTCGGCTCTTCAGTCTCCTCACACCTGGAACGGAAGTTTTCATGCCTGGATGCTTTCCTTCTTCTCTCCTTCCCCACTTCAGCTGGCGGTATGGCGGGACTTTACGGGTGCGGCTAGTGGACGGCTTGGAGGGCTCGGTTACCGTGGGAGTGATTGAGTGGCTTTGGGGCTTATTATTGACGCTCGTTTTTCGCGAACGCGAACGTTGATACGTTCGGAGCGTCAATACGTTCGACATCGGGCGCTTTAGGTTGTCATTTACGACACGGTTATGTTTGTTTGTGGGTTGTTTTTTTTTTGCGTCCTTTTGTACGCACACGGTGGTGTAGAGGTGGAGGAAGGCGCCTTTTAATTCTTCCCGTCGTCGTCGTCTCCGCGTCGAGGTGTTGATGCTGCTCATGATAAACGGCTTATTACCGGATTAAAAAAAAAAAGATTATGAGCGAGCGAATCAATACGAGCGGTGCGTGTGTGTGAGCGGTGCGTGTGTGTGATCGGGGTGTGTGTGTGATCGGGGTGTGCGCGCGCTTGGTGTGTGTGTGTGTGTGTGTGAGCGGTGCGTGCGTGTGATCGGGGTGCATGTGATTGGTGCGTGTGTGTGTGATCGGGATGTGTGTGTGCTTGGTGCGTGTGTGTCCATATGATGCGGGCTGCTCTCCGCGGCGACGCAACAAGGAAACCGAGGACCGTTTGTGCGCGAAGCTATAAATAGACCCGAGAACGACTATCTTTTTTTTTTTTTAATGTATTTTTTTATTCTTATTCTTATCTATTTTTTTATTTCATTAAAAACAACGACGTGGTTGATTTAGTTTCGTGTTGTTGTTGTTGTTGTTCTACGGTGAGGAGCCATGTGTCGCCTCCTATTGTCCTTTAAACCTTCCCTGAAAGCGGCCAGCGTCGCGCCGCCTGCCGCCTGTCGCCGCGCCGCTCTCCTATTTATACGGGGAGCGGTGCACTCTGGGTAATGCAGTGTTTTCCCCGGGCGTGTCTCGTGACATATGGCGGCGGTGGAACTACAATACCCAGAGTGCCTCGGGGCCGCCGAGCATCAAAGTATCGGATTACAACACATTAAAGTGGAGTGGGAGGGAGGGAGGATGGGGTTGGTCCTGGAAATACCAGCCAGCCAACCAGTGAACCAGTCAGCCAGCCAGTTTGACTGGGAGGCTTGAAGAATGCATATCTGGCTGTTAGGGAGCGAAGATACTTTCGTTTAGTTTAGTGGCCGCAGCTTAATCACTGCCAACTTGTGCTCAACTGTGGTGTTTGTTGTTTGTTTTGGAGCTTTAATCCAAGATTAAAAAATAACCGCAATGTTTGTTGTTTGTTTTTGTTTTTTTCTTTTCTTTTCTCGCCCAGGAGCTGAAGGAGAAGAAGTTGGTAGAAGAAAAGGAGAACGGCAAAGATGCTGCCACCAACGGAAAGGTATGGACACACACACACACACAGACACCTCCAAGACATCAACACACACACACACACACACTGTAGGTCCTGTCCACGCGTAGAGGTGTGTGTGTGTGTGTGTGACGTTTGGTGTCGCCCCCTGCAGGAGACGGAGGACAACGGCGAGTCCGAGCTAGACGAGGAGGACGAGGAGGAGGTGGACGAGGAGGATGAGGAAGATGACGGAGAAGGTGAGGAGCGCGAGAGTGCGCCGGTTTGAGTCCCGGTTGGGCAGCACCTCCACCTGACAGGAGGGGGGGGGGCCTCCGGGAGGGGACACTTGATTGACAGCTGGGTGTTTTCATTTCCAGGTGATGAGGAGGAGGACGAAGAGGACGAAGATGAAGCCGAGGGCAGAACAAAACGGGCGGCGGACGACGAGGACGAGGTGAGCGGGAGTGACCTCTGACCTCTCTCCAGGTGACCCCCCACCACCAGGTGACAGTAGCTCACGTTTTATTGTGTTTCTGCGTCCGTCTCCAGGAGAACGTGGAGACCAAGAAGCAGAAAACGGACGACGACGACGACTGATGCGTTCCCCCCCCCTCCCCACGCCGCCGCCGCCACACCCCTGCTGATCCACTTCCTGTTCCTCCACCTTTGACCTGTCTGGTGCCGGGGGTAGAGGAGCCGGAGGACTATGGAGGAAAAATAAATAAAACACATTTTAAAAAAAAAAACGAATTAAAAAATGAAAACATGGTCTTTAGCGAGTAGAGTTCAACTTCATGTTCATGCCCCGCCCCCTGCCCCGCCCCCTCAACCACGGAGATATTTTGTAGACGCCCCCTGGCGCCCAGAGCAGTGCAGCAGAACTCAACCTTCTCAACGACTTAACAAACACGAAAGGAGAATTTGTTTGTATTTTTATTTACATTTTATATTTTTGTACATTGTTAGGAGGGGGGGGGGTCTGTTCTCTCAGCAACAAACTCCTTAGACCAAAATCGGTGCTTGTTTGGACAAAAAACAAAAAAACAGATTTTGCTTGGTTGACCATGTTACGATCTCGGACAGAAAAAAAATACACATTAAAGTTCCTGTTAAGGCCGTTGAACTCGGAGCATTCCAGTAAATTTAATGTATGTACTTTAGTTGTACCATAACTAGTTTGTTTGTATGGGAGGGCAAGGCCAAAGAAAAGATCCATTTTCTTTTACCGTTTCTTTTTTTATTTTGTTTTCGTCAGCGACTCTTTTTGTTTCTGTTTTATGATGGCCTGTTTTGATGTATGTGCGAAGTTTGTTGTTTGACAATAAACCGGACTTTTATTTTGTGAGTTGTATTTTGGAGTCTCTGTTTCTGCTTCCCCCTCTGTGTAACTCCAGCGCATGCTTCCACACGCTTGTTCTGTTGGACGCTCGCGCTCAATAAATGGCTAACAGCCCGACTCAGAGGCTGGCCAAGAAATACTCCAAGGTTCAAAGGTCACTGGCCATCCATAACGATTAAAATAAATAAAAGTCCAGTTAAGGGTAGAAATAAAAAAGTAGTTCTATTTACCCTAGATTGGCATAAGAGAGAAAACACTACATCATTTCACTATAAAATCGTGACAAAGTCAATCAACATGTTTTCTTAAAGATATCCTAAAATACTTGAATTACAGTTAGCCTGCTTTAAAAAATAATGAAAGTTTAACTGAGGACCATATCAGGACTGGTGGACAAGTGGATAACTGAAGACGAGGTAACCTTTTGTGTCATTTTATAATTATAGGATATTAACGACTAGTATAATTGTGCACTCGAGTATAATTGTGATTTTAGTTTGGCTCAGATGCTTTAAAAATAAAGAAAGAAAGAAAGAGAGTAGGCTATACCTACTCTGTGTAGGCAAATGAGTTTAATTGTAGATTAGTGGTGAATATATTTTATAAAGTGGATGGTTTGGACTGACCCCCCCCCCACGACAGATGGACGGTGCGGCCCCTTTAACACTTTAACCATCTATGTCTGGATAACCTCAAAAGCCGACTTAACTCGGCAGCTTCCTCCTCCTCCGCTTGTTACGAAGCTTTTAAGTCACACGTACACCCTCCTCATCCTCCTCACCCTCCTCCTCTTCCTCCTCCTCCTCCGTGTCTCAGTCTTCTCTCTTTGCCCCCCCCCCCCCCCTCAAGATGAGATGGTTTCTTCCTGGTGTGCTTAGTGTGTGCGGCTCAAGAATGGACCGTACCATTACCGCCGCCGGGGGGGGGGGGGGCTACGTCACAAGAACAATATACGTTATTGAGGACAACAACAACAACAACAACAACAAGATGGTGTAATCGGTGCTTCGACGACGTCACGAAACAAACGGCGTCTGTCGTTCCGGGGAGACGGCTTTACATTCCGCGGGGGAGGATCGAGTGAATGTCACCTTCGCGCCTTCATCGTTTTAATGTACGAGACGGCCCCACGCACCACGTGATCTGTGCGTTGAGAAATGTTCCGGAGCGATTCTTTCTTTCTTTCTTTCATTCTTTCTTTCTTTTTTTTCTTTCCTTCCTTCTTTGCTTCTATTCCGCCCCACCCCCCTCCAAAGGATCATTGTTGTTAAATGGACCGGTCGCCTGTCGCCCCCCTGCGGAGTGACGGCGATATAACACCCACTCAGCTGTCTGTCTGTCTGTCTCTGTCTGTCTGTCTGTCTGTCTGTCTGTCTGTCTGGGCGTGTGTGTGTGTGTGTGTGCATGTGTGTGCGCGTGTGTGTGTGTGCATGTGCGTGCGTGTGTGTGTGTGTGTGCGTGTGTGTGTGTGCATGTGCGTGCGTGTGTGTGCGCATGCACGCAAGAGAGAGACAGTCTGATACAACAGCCACCCTACAATACCAGCTGTCTCGCCCAACAGCCCCCTCCCTCTCTCTCTCTCCTTCTCTCTCTCTACCTCTCCCTCTCCCTCTCTCTCTCTCTCTCTCTCTCTCTCTCTCTCTCTCTCTCTCTCCTCCCTCTCTCCTTCTCTCTCTCCCCCCTCTCTCTATCTTTCTCTCTCTCCCTCGCTCTATCTCGCTCACTCTCTATCTCCTTCTCTCCCTCTCTCCTCTCTCTCCCCCTCTCTCTCTCTCTCTCTCTCTCTCTCTCTCTCTCTCTCCCTCCCCTAATTCAATCCACATTTAAAGTGCTTTATAGTTTATGGAGGATAAACATGAAGGCGGACTACAGAGTGAAATGCCGAAGGCGGACATGACTCTTGGCACTACAGTGTTGTTGTGCCCAATAGTGACGCGTAAACATTTCAAGAACAAAACGCCCTGCATGGGAAGTTGTACAAGTACTCCATGTACTGGCTGCCCTTTAGGCCAGACCCCCTGACCCCACCCCCCCACGAGGACACGCCCACCTCACATCCCATAATATGACAACTATTTTAGCCACTTAGCAATAGAATAGAATAGAATAGAACAGAATATAATAGAATAGGAACAGTGAATGTTTCAGATGTCATGTGATTCACGCAGCAGGTAAGCAGAGCAGAGCTAGGTAGCATCTCCAACCTGCTGGGTGGAGCAGCTCTGACTCCTCCCCCTGCCCATGCTCCCTTGAGGAAGGGCCTCTTATCTAGATGGTGATGTGGAGGAGGAGGAGGAGGGAGGAGGAGGAGGTTTGTGAAGGAGGGAGGAGGTGGTGGTGGAGGAGGAGGAGGAGGTGGTGGTGGAGGAAGGTGAAAGGGAGGGAGAAGGAGGTTGTGGAGGAGGGTGAAGGGAGGGAGGAGGTGGGTGGTGGAGGAGGTCGAGGAGGAGGAGGAGGTTGTGGAGGAGGGTGAAGGGAGGGAGGAGGTGGTGGAGGAGGGTGAAGGGAGGGAGGAGGTGGTGGTGGGAGTAGTTGGAGGAGGAGGGAGCGGGTGGAGGAAGAGATAGATATTTTAACAAACGTCTTTTTGGATGAGCCACTAAACGGAGCTCTCTGATTGGCTGTGGTCACTCTGAGCGAGAGAGGTGACCTCATCGTCCCATGCTGGCCTCTGATTGGACAGTTTCCCTCCTCACCTGTCCATTGTGTGTTCTCTTCCATCTTCTTCATCTTTCTTCACCAGCTGGAGACCCAGACCCAGACCCTCCGTCTGACGCTCGCTCTCCCGCAAGCCTCTACTTGCCCTCCTGCGGTGGAAGGCGGAGTTGCTTCTGAATGACGTTTTTCTCCCTCCCCCTCCTCCCTTATAAGTTATTAACCTACTTTCCACTCAGATCGTCCAAACTGCTCATTTTTTAATCAAGTAACCGCTGTAAAAGTGTTTTCACGACCTGATTCTTTCATGTCGGCTTACTGAGCCTTAATATTCATTCTTTCTTCTTTGAGTCTGTGAAATTCCTACATGAGCATCTCTTATATTATTATTATTATTATTATTATGATTATTATTATCATTCTGATTATTATCATTATCATTGTTGTTATTATTATCATTATTATTATCATTATTATTATTATTATTATCATTATTATTATATTTAATAGTCTCTTAATTAGTCTCTGAACCTTGACCTTAATATAACGTCTGTATTGTTGGCGTCTCCAGTTGCGTCTCCAGTTTCCGCCGCGCTTTTGTCTCCGGGGGCCGCAGGGCTGCAGGTGGACCCGCAGCCGCAGACACACGGAGGGGTGGGGAGGGGGGGCGACCCTCCCCCTCCTCCCCCTCCCCCCCACACATACACACACACACACACATCCCCTCCCCCGGGGAGACCCCTGCCCGAGGGAGGGGATGTGTGTGTGCGTGTGTGTGTGTGTGTGTATGTGTGTGTGTGTGTGGTTTAGGGTGGCAGACGTTCAACTCTTGGCGCCCCCCTCCCCCCCTCCCCCCCACCCTATTGTATGTGGAGCTATACTTATAGACTCCTCCCACCCCTACCCACACACACACACACACACACACACACACACACACACTTCTCACACACATATACACACACACACACACACACACTTCTACCACACACACACACACACACACACATCTCACACACACACTTCTCACACACACACACACACACACACACACACTTCTACTACACACACACTTCTACCACACACTTCTCCCCCCCCCCCCCACACACACACACACTTCTCCCCCACACACACACACAAACAAACACACACACACTTGTCACAAACACACACACACACACACACCCCTCAGGAGGGTTCATCTCCAGGGGACCCTGCCTAGCGACGGGAGCCCCTCCCCGACAGGAGGTATTTGGTTGCTCCAGCTGGAGTCGGAGTCTATACAAAGTTGAGGAATCTATATAAAGACATAAATAAATTAAGATACAAATAACAAATATAGTCCTAATTATTATTATTATTATTATTATTATTATTACCCGCTAAGTTTTCACAATTCAGATGATTGTGTCCTCATCGGTTTGCGGCAGTTTTCCGTCTCCTCCACCAGGGGGCAGCAGAGGAGTCGTGTTGTTGTCCCTGGGAGACCAGAGCCCACGTGGCCCCATGGAGAGAAGAGGAGTTGAGGGTCAGGAGCCCAGGGCCCCAACCAGCACGCACACACACACACACACACACACACACACACACACACACACACACACACACACACACACACACACACACACACACACACACACACACACAGGGAATGACATTCACCATTTGTTCTGAGAAAGAGAGAGAAAGAGAAAGAGGCTGATATGGTTAGATGTTGTTCTCTCTCTCTTTCTCTCTCTCTGCTCTGTTTGTGTGTATGTCCTTATCTCTTTATCTTGGGCTTGAGATGAGGTTAAACAAGGACAAGGAGAGAGGGAGGGGGGAGAGAGAGAGAGAGAGGGAAGGAGTGCGAGAGCGAGTGAGCAAAGGCCCAGCCCTGGTGATGACATCACCAGCATCCCCCTGGGACTGTGTGGTCAGGTGACCAGGGCACCTGTGTGTGTGTGTGGGGGGGGGGTGAGGAGGAGGAGACTAACAAACCGAAAACCAATGACATGCCTGTTCTGGCCACGGCCCCTTTCTAACAACTTTATTTCCAAGGAGTCCAGTCTGTCTGTCTGTCGGCCCCGCCCCCTACCTGCTCTGAGGTCACATGCTTCTCAATTCACTGCTCATCTCCAAAGCAAAGTGTGTGTGTGTGTGTGTGTGTGTACTTGCACTTTAAAGAGGTTACAATATATATATATATATATATATATATATATATGAATAATATCTGCCCTACGGACTACAGGCTCTGTCGTCATTAATATTCATGGTACACAGTTTCGACTGACATAAAGCTTGACTTCTAATCAATATTAATGTGGAAAATATCTCCTCAAATCACATGTGGCCTATTTCATGAGCCGTGGGGGGGCGGGAAGGAGAGTTAACCGGTTTGTACTCCAACCAAATCAGAATGTGTCGGTGACGACTCAGCTGCCGTCCTGATTGGCTGGAGTGCAACGGCACTCTGCATGTTTCATGGTTCACGATTGGGCAATCTCCAAGTAATTAGCTCCTGGTCCAGTTGGTTCTGGGCCATTTTGGAGGTGAGTTATGAAGTTATGTTTTTATTCCAATTTTTTCATGGAAAGGTTGACACAGCCTTTTACTGGATCTACTGGGAGCTGCCCAGTACAGCCACAGTCTGCTACTGGATCTACTGGGAGCTGCCAGTACTGCCACAGTCTGCTACTGGTTCTACTGGGAGCTGCCCAGTAAAACCACAGTCTGCTGCTGGTTCTAACCTAGTCTGACCAGACAGACTGATCAAACCAGCAAACCTCCAGTAGTGTCAGACTACCAGATCTCTGTCTTCAGAGCTGAGAGTGAGTCTTTTCTCCGTTTTGAGGTCATGTGGAGGTGGGCGGAGCCTGCGCAGCCCATGTTTCGATCACATGACCTCGGTGTGTTGGGTGACCCGCAGAGTGAGCAGACATTGGCCATCTGGTTCTCTATCTATCTCTCTCTCTCTCTCTCTCTCTCTCTCTCTCTCTCTCTCTCTCTCTCTCTCTCTCTCTCTCTGGTGGACCACTGGCAGCTCATTTCTGACCAATCAAGGGCATCTCTTCCCTGATTGGTTTGGGGAAGGAGCCATCCTACATTTACATTTACATTTAGGTCCCATATTATGCCACCAGGTGTGAGTGTGATTAGCCATTACAAGCCGTTTCACAATTGCCATGTGACTACCGTCTAGTGACATCACAAGTGGGAATGTCCACCTAGATGTATGATGACTAGATCAGTCTACCAGCCTACCCAGTGGACTGTACCGACAGGTAAACTGATCTAGTCAGCATACTGTACATCTAGTCGACCCTCCAGCACCTTTAAGAGTCTACCAGACAGCACCTTTAATAGTCTACCTACAGCACCTTTAAGAGTCTACCCTACACCACCTTTAATAGTCTTCCCTCCAGCACCTTTAAGAGTCTACCTACAGCACTGTTAATGTCTACCCTCCAGCAAATTTAAGAGTCTACATACAGCACCTTAAGAATGAACATGGGTCCAGGACGACAACACAACTTTTGATCCGGTGACTTTGCAGTGCACCTTTAAACTGTGTTCTTATCGGACGTTTTAATACGTGGTCGGCTGTTTGGGGGCATCCATCTTGTGTGTGTCCGCAGGTCGGCAGTGTGAGTCACTGTGAGTTGGTTTCTGACTGCGTCTCCCAGCCCATTACATCCCGTCATTTAGATTGAGTGCTATGGCAATGTCTTCTTCCTCCACCCCTGTATGGATTAGCCAGGTGTAAGTTCACGTTAATCACAAGTCTTTGCTGTTTGAACACATCTGAGGCAGGGCTCACGTTAACATGATGGATTGAGTCATTCCCATTCATTTGGAACCAAGACTTCCATCGAACGGCGTGATTTGCCTAAGTATACGTCGTTTGAATATCTCTCTGATACGGTGAGACCAGAGTCTAGTCTAGCCTCGTCTACTCTAGTCTGGTCTGGTAGGTACCAGTCCGGTCTGGTTGGTTCTGGTCCAGTCTGGTCTAGTCTAGTCTAGTCCGGTCTTCTCTGGTCCGTTCTTTTTGAATCTGTTCTAGTCAGGTTTAATTCAGTTTCTCTCATAGGCAAAAAAGTTACCCCTGGGAGCTGCCCAGTACAACCACAGTCTGCTACTGGTTCTACTGTGAGCTGCCCAGTGCAACCACAGTCTGCTACTGGTTCTACTGGGAGCTGAACTGTGTGTGTACATAATTGTGTGCTACTGTTACCATGGTTGTTGTGTTTGTGTTTCTGCTGAGTCAGCCGGACCTGAGGAGGACCGCTGTGTGTGTGTGTGTGTGTGTGTGTGTGCACGCATGTGTGGGTCTGCTCCACAGTTTTCCTGTCTCATTCTCAGTCTTCTATTTAAAGATTCTAGGACTCTGTCTGTCTGTCTCTCTCTCTCCCTGTCTGTCTGTCTGTGTGTTTGTATCACTCTCTCTCATGCACACACACACACACACACACACACACACACACATGCCCTATAATAAGAGTGGCATCTGTAACATAATGTCTGTGAGTGACAAGTGCTGAGTGGTCAGGTCACATGACCACGGGCACGGGTCACGTGACCCGACATGGGAGGTGGGACTTTGATGGCTCCATGAAGTCTGAGAGTCCAGACATGACAGTTGGTGAGGAGTCGTAGATTGTTGGTGGTACTAGTATTTTGTTGGTAGTACTAGTAGTTTGTTGGTAGTACTAGTAGTTTGTTGGTGGTACTAGTAACTTTTTAGTAGTACTCGTAGTTTGTTGGTAGTACTAGTAGTTTGGTAGTAGTAGTTTGTTGGTAGTACTAGTAGTTTGTTCGTAGTTTTGGTAGTTTGTTGGTAGTTTTGGTAGTTTGTACTAATAGTTTGTTGGTAGTATCAGTAGTTTGTTGGTAGTTTGAGGGTTGCAGCTACGGGCCAGGAGTCATAAACTTGGCCGTAATTTGTATATGTTTGCATGTGTTTATATGTTTGTAGATGTTTATTATCGTTTACATTTGTTGTCTGGAGGACCACACTCCTGTGCAGTCTGCAGTCGCTGCCTCACACACACACACACACAGATAGCCCCCATTGTTTTCCCAAGCGCAGAAATCGTACAATAGCTTTTCTTGACACAGGCTCTGTGTGTGTGTGTGTGTGTGTGACACACACCAGGCTGACCAGTGATGAGGGTGTTGTTGGACGGGATGATGGACAGACAGACAGAGAGACAGCCCTGTACAGAGGCGCTACACATAGGCACTAGGAGGGGTACTCCATGCTACGTACGCTATGCTACATACAGCTTGTCTGCATGCCACTACGCTACAAGGTGCTGCCGTACACAACAGCACTATGCTACACAATGCTAAGCTACGCTACACAATAATACACGACTATGCTGTGCTAGGCTATGTTACTACTACTACTAGTACAGTCCTAATATTAATGACATGAACATAAGATTCCATATGATACTGAATCGCACGTCTGTTCTTATCTCAACTATTATGCAGACAACCTAGCAATTATGAAACTAACCTTGCAACTATGAATGCTTGAAACCTGCTGTATTCTTATCTTTATGTACCACAGTGATATATTGCTGTCTCCTTCAGCATTATTTATGTTGTAACGGTGACCATCTCCTGTGATTCCTCCGGGCCCGGTGCCATCGAGCAAGGCATGTCACGTCCCAGGGTCTGTGTTTGGCTGTCACATATAACGTCTGTATTGTTGGCGTCTCCAGTTGCGTCTCCAGTTTCCGCCGCGCTTTTGTCTCCGGGGGCCGCAGGGCTGCAGGTGGACCCGCAGCCGCAGACACACGGAGGGGTGGGGAGGGGGGGCGACCCTCCCCCTCCTCCCCCTCCCCCCCACACATACACACACACACACACATCCCCTCCCCGGGAGACCCCTGCCCGAGGGAGGCGTGTGTGTTTTGTGTGTGCGTGTGTGTGTTGTGTGTGTGTGTGTGTGTGTGTGCGTGCGTGCGTGTCAACTCTTGGCGCCCCCCTCCCCCCCTCCCCCCCACCCTATTGTATGTGGAGCTATACTTATAGACTCCTCCCACCCCTACCCACACACACACACACACACACACACACACACACACACACTCTCTCACACACAGACACACACACACACACACACACACACACACACACACACACACACACACACACACACACACACACACACACACACACACACACACACACACACACACACACACACACACACACACACACACACACACACACACACACACACACACACACACACACACACACACACACACACACACACACACACCCCTCAGAAGCACTCTCGACTGCCACACAGCCCCTCCCGACAGGAGGTATTTGGTTGCTCCAGCTGGAGTCGGAGTCTATACAAAGTTGAGGAATCTATATAAAGACATAAATAAATAAAGATACAAATAACAAATATAGTCCTAATTATTATTATTATTATTATTATTATTATCCGCTAAGTTTTCACAATTCAGATGATTGTGTCCTCATCGGTTTGCGGCAGTTTTCCGTCTCCTCCACCAGGGGGCAGCAGAGGAGTCGTGTTGTTGTCCCTGGGAGACAGCACCATAACAATATACAGACACACACACACACACCAACACACAAGCACACACACACACACACACACACACACACACACCATCACACACACACACACACACATCACACACACACACACACACACCAAGGGACACATCACCTTTGTTCTGAGAGAGAGAGAAAGAGAAAGAGACACTTTGGAGGCTGATATGGTTAGATGTTGTTCTCTCTCTCTTTCTCTCTCTCTGCTCTGTTTGTGTGTATGTCCTTATCTCTTTATCTTGGGCTTGAGATGAGAGAAGAGAGAGAGGAGAGGGGAGAGAGAGGGTGAGGAGAGAGTGAGGGAGAGGAGAGAGGAGGGAGCGGAGAGGGTGAGAGGAGAGTGGAGGAGGAGGAAGCCCAGCCCTGGTAACCATCACCAGCATCCCCCTGGGACTGTGTGGTCAGGTGACCAGGGCACCTGTGTGTGTGTGTGGGGGGGGGGTGAGGAGGAGGAGACTAACAAACCGAAAACCAATGACATGCCTGTTCTGGCCACGGCCCCTTTCTAACAACTTTATTTCCAAGGAGTCCAGTCTGTCTGTCTGTCGGCCCCGCCCCCTACCTGCTCTGAGGTCACATGCTTCTCAATTCACTGCTCATCTCAAAGCAAAGTGTGTGTGTGTGTGTGTGTGTGTGTGTGTGTACTTGCACTTTAAAGAGGTTACAATATATATATATATATATATATATATATATATATGAATAATATCTGCCCTACGGACTACAGGCTCTGTCGTCATTAATATTCATGGTACACAGTTTCGACTGACATAAAGCTTGACTTCTAATCAATATTAATGTGAAAATATCTCCTCAAATCACATGTGGCCTATTTCATGAGCCGTGGGGGGCGGGAAGAGAGTTAACCGGTTTGTACTCCAACCAATCAGAATGTGTCGGTGACGACTCAGCTGCCGTCCTGATTGGCTGGAGTGCAACGGCACTCTGCATGTTCATGGTTCACGATTGGGCAATCTCCAAGTAATTAGCTCCTGGTCCAGTTGGTTCTGGGCCATTTTGGAGGTGAGTTATGAAGTTATGTTTTTATTCCAATTTTTTCATGGAAAGGTTGACACAGCCTTTTACTGGATCTACTGGGAGCTGCCCAGTACAGCCACAGTCTGCTACTGGATCTACTGGGAGCTGCCCAGTACTGCCACAGTCTGCTACTGGTTCTACTGGGAGCTGCCCAGTAAAACCACAGTCTGCTGCTGGTTCTAACCTAGTCTGACCAGACAGACTGATCAAACCAGCAAACCTCCAGTAGTGTCAGACTACCAGATCTCTGTCTTCAGAGCTGAGAGTGAGTCTTTTCTCCGTTTTGAGGTCATGTGGAGGTGGGCGGAGCCTGCGCAGCCCATGTTTCGATCACATGACCTCGGTGTGTTGGGTGACCCGCAGAGTGAGCAGACATTGGCCATCTGGTTCTCTATCTACTCTCTCTCTCTCTCTCTCTCTCTCTCTCTCTCTCTCTCTCTCTCTCTCTCTCTCTCTCTCTCTCTCTCTGGTGGACCACTGGCAGCTCATTTCTGACCAATCAAGGGCATCTCTTCCCTGATTGGTTTGGGGAAGGAGCCATCCTACATTTACATTTACATTTAGGTCCCATATTATGCCACCAGGTGTGAGTGTGATTAGCCATTTACAAGCGTGTGAATATACTGACCCCCCCCCCCACGACAGATGGACGGTGCGGCCCCTTTAACACTTTAACCATCTATGTCTGGATAACCTCAAAAGCCGACTTAACTCGGCAGCTTCCTCCTCCTCCGCTTGTTACGAAGCTTTTAAGTCACACGTACACCCTCCTCATCCTCCTCACCCTCCTCCTCTTCCTCCTCCTCCTCCGTGTCTCAGTCTTCTCTCTTTGCCCCCCCCCCCCCCCTCAAGATGAGATGGTTTCTTCCTGGTGTGCTTTAGTGTGTGCGGCTCAAGATGGACCGTACCATTACCGCCGCGGGGGGGGGGGGGCTACGTCACAAGAACAATATACGTTATTGAGGACAACAACAACAACAACAACAACAAGATGGTGTAATCGGTGCTTCGACGACGTCACGAAACAAACGGCGTCTGTCGTTCCGGGGAGACGGCTTTACATTCCGCGGGGGAGGATCGAGTGAATGTCACCTTCGCGCCTTCATCGTTTTAATGTACGAGACGGCCCCACGCACCACGTGATCTGTGCGTTGAGAAATGTTCCGGAGCGATTCTTTCTTTCTTTCTTTCATTCTTTCTTTCTTTTTTTTCTTTCCTTCCTTCTTTGCTTCTATTCCGCCCCACCCCCCTCCAAAGGATCATTGTTGTTAAATGGACCGGTCGCCTGTCGCCCCCCTGCGGAGTGACGGCGATATAACACCCACTCAGCTGTCTGTCTGTCTGTCTCTGTCTGTCTGCTGTTGCTGTTCTGTCGGGCGTGGTGTGTGTGTGTGTGTGTGTGTGCGTGTGTGTGTGTGTGTGTGCGTGCGTGTGTGTGTGTGTGTGTGTGCATGTGCGTGCGTGTGTGTGCGCATGCACGCAAGAGAGAGACAGTCTGATACAACAGCCACCCTACAATACCAGCTGTCTCGCCCAACAGCCCCCTCCCTCTCTCTCTCTCCTTCTCTCTCTCTACCTCTCCCTCTCTCTCTCTCTCTCTCTCTCTCTCTCTCTCTCTCTCTCTCCTCTCTCTCTCCCCCTCTCTCTCTCTCTCTCTCTCTCTCTCCTCTCTCTCCTCTCTCTCTCCTCTCTCTCTCTCTCTCTCTCTCTCCCTCTCTCTCTCTCTCTCTCTCTCTCTCTCTCTCTCTCTCTCCCTCCCCTAATTCAATCCACATTTAAAGTGCTTTATAGTTTATGGAGGATAAACATGAAGGCGGACTACAGAGTGAAATGCCGAAGGCGGACATGACTCTTGGCACTACAGTGTTGTTGTGCCCAATAGTGACGCGTAAACATTTCAAGAACAAAACGCCCTGCATGGGAAGTTGTACAAGTACTCCATGTACTGGCTGCCCTTTAGGCCAGACCCCCTGACCCCACCCCCCCACGAGGACACGCCCACCTCACATCCCATAATATGACAACTATTTTAGCCACTTAGCAATAGAATAGAATAGAATAGAACAGAATATAATAGAATAGGAACAGTGAATGTTCAGATGTCATGTGATTCACGCAGCAGGTAGCAGAGCAGAGCTAAGGTAGCATCTCCAACCTGCTGGGTGGAGCAGCTCTGACTCCTCCCCCTGCCCATGCTCCCTTGAGCAAGGGCCTCTTATCTAGATGGTGATGTGGAGGAGGAGGAGGGAGGAGGAGGAGGTTGTGAAGGGAGGGAGGAGGTGGTGGTGGAGGAGGAGGGAGGAGGTGGTGGTGGAGGAAGGTGAAGGGAGGGAGAAGGAGGTTGTGGAGGAGGGTGAAGGGAGGGAGGAGGTGGTGGTGGAGGAGGTCGAGGAGGAGGAGGAGGTTGTGGAGGAGGGTGAAGGGAGGGAGGAGGTGGTGGAGGAGGGTGAAGGGAGGGAGGAGGTGGTGGTGGAGTAGTTGGAGGAGGAGGGAGCGGGTGGAGGAAGAGATAGATATTTTAACAACGTCTTTTGGATGAGCCACTAAACGGAGCTCCTGATTGGCTGTGGTCACTCTGAGCGAGAGAGGTGACCTCATCGTCCCATGCTGGCCTCTGATTGGACAGTTTCCCTCCTCACCTGTCCATTGTGTGTTTCTCTTCATCTTCTTCATCTTCTTCACCAGCTGGAGACCCAGACCCAGACCCTCCGTCTGACGCTCGCTCTCCCGCAAGCCTCTACTGCCCTCCTGCGGTGGAAGGCGGAGTTGCTTCTGAATGACGTTTTTCTCCCTCCCCCTCCTCCCTTATAAGTTATTAACCTACTTTCCACTCAGATCGTCCAAACTGCTAATTTTTTAATCAAGTAACCGCTGTAAAAGTGTTTCACGACCTGATTCTTTCATGTCGGCTTACTGAGCCTAATATTCATTCTTTCTTCTTTGAGTCTGTGAAATTCCTACATGAGCATCTCTTATATTATTATTATTATTATTATTATTATTATTATTATTATTATTATTATTATTATTATGATTATTATTATCATTCTGATTATTATCATTATCATTGTTGTTATTATTATCATTATTATTATCATTATTATTATCATTATTATTATTATTATTATCATTATTATTATATTTAATAGTCTCTTAATTAGTCTCTGAACCTTGACCTTAATATAACGTCTGTATTGTTGGCGTCTCCAGTTGCGTCTCCAGTTTCCGCCGCGCTTTTGTCTCCGGGGGCCGCAGGGCTGCAGGTGGACCCGCAGCCGCAGACACACGGAGGGGTGGGGAGGGGGGGCGACCCTCCCCCTCCTCCCCCTCCCCCCCACACATACACACACACACACACATCCCCTCCCCCGGGGAGACCCCTGCCCGAGGGAGGGGATGTGTGTGTTGCGTGTGTGTGTGTGTGTATCGGTGTGTTGTGTGTGGTTTAGGTCGTGGCAGAACTGTTCAACTCTTGGCAGCCCCCTCCCACCCTCCCCCACCCTATTGTATTGTGGAGCTTATACCGTTCATGAACTCCCTCCCACCCCTACGCGCACATACACACACAACACCACACACACACCACACCACACACACTCTCTCACACACATGATAATACATCCCACACACACACACCTTCTAACCACAGCACACACTAACAGACACAGCACAACACCACACAATCTCACCACACACACTATCCCATCACACACACACACACACACACACACACTTCTACACCACACACTTACCCACACCCCCCCCCCCCCCCCCAACACACACACACTTCTCCCCCACACACACACACAAACAAACACACACACACTTGTCACAAACACACACACACACACACACACACACACACACACACACACACACCCCTCAGGAGGGTTCATCTCCAGGGGACCCTGCCTAGCGACGGGAGCCCCTCCCCGACAGGAGGTATTTGGTTGCTCCAGCTGGAGTCGGAGTCTATACAAAGTTGAGGAATCTATATAAAGACATAAATAAATAAAGATACAAATAACAAATATAGTCCTAATTATTATTATTATTATTATTATTATTATCCGCTAAGTTTTCACAATTCAGATGATTGTGTCCTCATCGGTTTGCGGCAGTTTTCCGTCTCCTCCACCAGGGGGCAGCAGAGGAGTCGTGTTGTTGTCCCTGGGAGACCAGAGCCCACGTGGCCCCATGGAGAGAAGAGGAGTTGAGGGTCAGGAGCCCAGGGCCCCAACCAGCACACACACACACACACACACACACACACACACACACACACACACACACACACACACACACACACACACACACACACACACACACACACACACACACAGGGAATGACATTCACCATTTGTTCTGAGAAAGAGAGAGAAAGAGAAAGAGACACTTTGGAGGCTGATATGGTTAGATGTTGTTCTCTCTCTCTTTCTCTCTCTCTGCTCTGTTTGTGTGTATGTCCTTATCTCTTTATCTTGGGCTTGAGATGAGGTTAAACAAGGACAAGGAGAGAGGGAGGGGGGAGAGAGAGAGAGAGAGGGAAGGAGTGCGAGAGCGAGTGAGCAAAGGCCCAGCCCTGGTGATGACATCACCAGCATCCCCCTGGGACTGTGTGGTCAGGTGACCAGGGCACCTGTGTGTGTGTGTGGGGGGGGGGGGGGGGTGAGGAGGAGGAGACTAACAAACCGAAAACCAATGACATGCCTGTTCTGGCCACGGCCCCTTTCTAACAACTTTATTTCCAAGGAGTCCAGTCTGTCTGTCTGTCGGCCCCGCCCCCTACCTGCTCTGAGGTCACATGCTTCTCAATTCACTGCTCATCTCAAAGCAAAGTGTGTGTGTGTGTGTGTGTGTGTACTTGCACTTTAAAGAGGTTACAATATATATATATATATATATATATATATATATGAATAATATCTGCCCTACGGACTACAGGCTCTGTCGTCATTAATATTCATGGTACACAGTTTCGACTGACATAAAGCTTGACTTCTAATCAATATTAATGTGAAAATATCTCCTCAAATCACATGTGGCCTATTTCATGAGCCGTGGGGGGCGGGAAGAGAGTTAACCGGTTTGTACTCCAACCAATCAGAATGTGTCGGTGACGACTCAGCTGCCGTCCTGATTGGCTGGAGTGCAACGGCACTCTGCATGTTCATGGTTCACGATTGGGCAATCTCCAAGTAATTAGCTCCTGGTCCAGTTGGTTCTGGGCCATTTTGGAGGTGAGTTATGAAGTTATGTTTTTATTCCAATTTTTTCATGGAAAGGTTGACACAGCCTTTTACTGGATCTACTGGGAGCTGCCCAGTACAGCCACAGTCTGCTACTGGATCTACTGGGAGCTGCCCAGTACTGCCACAGTCTGCTACTGGTTCTACTGGGAGCTGCCCAGTAAAACCACAGTCTGCTGCTGGTTCTAACCTAGTCTGACCAGACAGACTGATCAAACCAGCAAACCTCCAGTAGTGTCAGACTACCAGATCTCTGTCTTCAGAGCTGAGAGTGAGTCTTTTCTCCGTTTTGAGGTCATGTGGAGGTGGGCGGAGCCTGCGCAGCCCATGTTTCGATCACATGACCTCGGTGTGTTGGGTGACCCGCAGAGTGAGCAGACATTGGCCATCTGGTTCTCTATCTATCTCTCTCTCTCTCTCTCTCTCTCTCTCTCTCTCTCTGGTGGACCACTGGCAGCTCATTTCTGACCAATCAAGGGCATCTCTTCCCTGATTGGTTTGGGGAAGGAGCCATCCTACATTTACATTTACATTTAGGTCCCATATTATGCCACCAGGTGTGAGTGTGATTAGCCATTACAAGCCGTTTCACAATTGCCATGTGACTACCGTCTAGTGACATCACAAGTGGGAATGTCCACCTAGATGTATGATGACTAGATCAGTCTACCAGCCTACCCAGTGGACTGTACCGACAGGTAAACTGATCTAGTCAGCATACTGTACATCTAGTCGACCCTCCAGCACCTTTAAGAGTCTACCAGACAGCACCTTTAATAGTCTACCCTACAGCACCTTTAAGAGTCTACCCTACACCACCTTTAATAGTCTTCCCTCCAGCACCTTTAAGAGTCTACCCTACAGCACTGTTAATAGTCTACCCTCCAGCAAATTTAAGAGTCTAACATACAGCACCTTTAAGAATGAACATGGGTCCAGGACGACAACACAACTTTTGATCCGGTGACTTTGCAGTGCACCTTTAAACTGTGTTCTTATCGGACGTTTTAATACGTGGTCGGCTGTTTGGGGGCATCCATCTTGTGTTGTGTCCGCAGGTCGGCAGTGTGAGTCACTGTGAGTTGGTTTTCCGACTGCGTCTCCCAGCCATTACATCCCATCATTTAGATTGAGTGCTATGGCAATGTCTTCTTCCTCCACCCCTTATGGATTAGCCAGGTGTAAGTTCACGTAATCACAAGTCTTTGCTGTTTTGAACACATCTGAGGCAGGGCTCACGTTAACATGATGGATTGAGTCATTCCCATTCATTTGGAACCCAGACTTCCATCGAACGGCGTGATTTGCCTAAGTATATGTCGTTTGAATATCTCTCTGATACGGTGAGACCAGAGTCTAGTCTAGCCTCGTCTACTCTAGTCTGGTCTGGTAGGTACCAGTCCGGTCTGGTTGGTTCTGGTCCAGTCTGGTCTAGTCTAGTCTAGTCCGGTCTTCTCTGGTCCGTTCTTTTTGAATCTGTTCTAGTCAGGTTTAATTCAGTTTCTCTCATAGGCAAAAAAGTTACCCCTGGGAGCTGCCCAGTACAACCACAGTCTGCTACTGGTTCTACTGTGAGCTGCCCAGTGCAACCACAGTCTGCTACTGGTTCTACTGGGAGCTGAACTGTGTGTGTACATAATTGTGTGCTACTGTTACCATGGTTGTTGTGTTTGTGTTTCTGCTGAGTCAGCCGGACCTGAGGAGGACCGCTGTGTGTGTGTGTGTGTGTGTGTGTGTGTGTGTGTGTGTGTGTGTGTGTGTGTGTGTGTGCACGCATGTGTGGGGGTGTGTCTGCTCCACAGTTTTCCTGTCTCATTCTCAGTCTTCTATTTAAAGATTCTAGGACTCTGTCTGTCTGTCTCTCTCTCTCCCTGTCTGTCTGTCTGTGTGTTTGTATCACTCTCTCTCATGCACACACACACACACACACACACACACACATGCCCTATAATAAGAGTGGCATCTGTAACATAATGTCTGTGAGTGACAAGTGCTGAGTGGTCAGGTCACATGACCACGGGCACGGGTCACGTGACCCGACATGGGAGGTGGGACTTTGATGGCTCCATGAAGTCTGAGAGTCCAGACATGACAGTTGGTGAGGAGTCGTAGATTGTTGGTGGTACTAGTATTTTGTTGGTAGTACTAGTAGTTTGTTGGTAGTACTAGTAGTTTGTTGGTGGTACTAGTAACTTTTTAGTAGTACTCGTAGTTTGTTGGTAGTACTAGTAGTTTGTTGGTAGTACTAGTAGTTTGTTCGTAGTACGAGTAGTTTGTTGGTAGTTTTGGTAGTTTGTACTAATAGTTTGTTGGTAGTATCAGTAGTTTGTTGGTAGTTTGAGGGTTGCAGCTACGGGCCAGGAGTCATAAACTTGGCCGTAATTTGTATATGTTTGCATGTGTTTATATGTTTGTAGATGTTTATTATCGTTTACATTTGTTGTCTGGAGGACCACACTCCTGTGCAGTCTGCAGTCGCTGCCTCACACACACACACACACACACACACACACACAGATAGCCCCCATTGTTTTCCCAAGCGCAGAAATCGTACAATAGCTTTTCTTGACACAGGCTCTGTGTGTGTGTGTGTGTGTGACACACACCAGGCTGACCAGTGATGAGGGTGTTGTTGGACGGGATGATGGACAGACAGACAGAGAGACAGCCCTGTACAGAGGCGCTACACATAGGCACTAGGAGGGGTACTCCATGCTACGTACGCTATGCTACATACAGCTTGTCTGCATGCCACTACGCTACAAGGTGCTGCCGTACACAACAGCACTATGCTACACAATGCTAAGCTACGCTACACAATAATACACGACTATGCTGTGCTAGGCTATGTTACTACTACTACTAGTACAGTCCTAATATTAATGACATGAACATAAGATTCCATATGATACTGAATCGCACGTCTGTTCTTATCTCAACTATTATGCAGACAACCTAGCAATTATGAAACTAACCTTGCAACTATGAATGCTTGAAACCTGCTGTATTCTTATCTTTATGTACCACAGTGATATATTGCTGTCTCCTTCAGCATTATTTATGTTGTAACGGTGACCATCTCCTGTGATTCCTCCGGGCCCGGTGCCATCGAGCAAGGCATGTCACGTCCCAGGGTCTGTGTTTGGCTGTCACATGATAACGTTGTTGTTGTTGTTGGGGACGCTGTGTCTGAATGAGATTACATGTAATGTTGTAGACTGATGGCTAACTGGCCATGATGAATACCTTCACAGAGACCCTGAGTGTGTGTGTGTGTGTGTGATTTTGTGTCTATCAGTGTGCGTCAATATGAGTGTGTATGTGAGTAATGCATACGTATCTGCGCATGTGTGTGTGTGCGCGTGTGTGCATGTGTGTGTGTCCATGCGCACCAACGGCCAGATTTATGCCAAGATTAATTATGACCATGTTGTCCAGATCTGACATCATCACTAATCATATTACCATGTCAAACCACGTCCACACACACATGCACACACACACACGCACACACACGCACACAAACCGGTTCTGATCCAGAGTGAAGATTAACCCAACAAGCACATGTGGTTAACACACACAACACACACATATACATATGCACACACATACATACACACACCACACACACACACACGTGCTTCGCTACAGACAGCAGGGGGTCCCGGTGAACGCTGGAGGGGAACGAAGGGGCTGCCCACGTGCTGTTGAGCAACAGGGCCGGTCTCTGAACCCTCGTCCACGCCAGCAGCCGGTCGCTGCGCCAGTGAACCCGACAGGAAACAGGAAATCACAGCTTATAAGAAAACATCTGCAAACGTCTGACTTTAATGTGAGCGTGTGTGTGTGTTTGTGTGTGTGTGCGCGGGGGCGCATTTACACACACACACACACAAGTCGGCCAGTAGACCCACTTTAACCTAGTTTGCGTGAGAGAGAGACAGACAGAGAGAGTGAGAGAGAGACACAGAGAGAGAGAGAGAGAGAGCGCGAAGACCTCCACAATAAAGGTCCAGGAAGATCATTCATAAAACATGACCGTCTAAAAATATAGCCGTCCTCTCCACTGGAGTCAGGCTGTGAAACTATGTTAGCACTGTGGTACTATGCTACTTTGTGTTGCATGTTAGCTTCAACAGATGTAATGGCCTTTTTCCCCCCCGCTAATCAGGGGTTTAAACTAGCGACCCGATCAATAGCCTAATCAATAAAGACTTGAAGCAGTTAAATACAAGCTAAAGTAAAACATTATTTCACATCACTTAACTAAACAATACATACATGACAGAAAGTTGACATTGGTCATATTTGTATATGTTCACATGCGTACATGTCTCTGCATTGTGTGAAAGTCAAGTCAATTCCATTTTATTTGTACAGTCCTTGATCAGTTACAGTCTCAAAGGGCTTTGCAGGCCATATGATTATGACCCCCCCCCCCCCCCCCCACAACCTTGACCCTGACCTTAGCCCTAACCCTAACCATAATCCTAACCCCCCCAAAGTGCAAGAAACCACACCGATCAACTAGCGGTACATGTGTCCTTGTGGGGGACCCCCAGGGTGGTGGGGGGGATTCTCGGGGAACCCCAGCAAGACCCCTCCCACCCTCCCCCCCAGCTGTCTGACAGGGCGGTCGAGGGCAGCGCCTGGAGAGAGAGAGAAGAGAGAGACAGAGAGAGAAAACTAATCACATGGTTCACAAATGCTCTAGTTCCCGACTGAGACGCCATTTTGGAGGAAAGTTTGGATTTTTTCAACCTGGGAAAGGAAGGAGGAGGAGGGGGGGGGAGAGAAAAGGGGAGGAGGAGGAGGAGGAATAAGTTTGACACGACTGCAGGACTGCGAGTCTGCGGCACAAAGAGTTGCGGGACTGTGGGAAGTTTTGCCGCACACACACACACGACACACACACACACACACACACACACACACGACACACACACACACACACACACACACAGCACTCTCTCTCTCTCATCTCCCCTCCCGCACGCACCATACTATCGTCGTCGTCGTCGTCGGCGGTTCTCCTGTTCTCCTCCCTCCCTCCCTCCCCCATCCGGACTCCCACCCCCACCTCCCGCCTCCTGGTCCCGCATTACGTGGGTGGTCAGCCCGCCCGTCCTCCTCTGGTTCCGTCCTCCGGTCCTCCGGTCCTCCTGCCTCCGTCCTGGTGGTGGAGCTTCTTCTGCTTTTAGGTGGCGGAAACCAACACACGTGAACAAACAACACAACCAACAAGGTTTCACCGGGGACCTGCTGGATTGTTTATTATTTATTCTCGGGTAGTTTACTTAGGACGGTGTGTGTGTGTGTGTGTGGTGTGTGTGTGGTGTGTGTGTGTGTGAGTGGATCGCCCGGAGTTGCTGAACTTGTGGGTCCTGCGGTCGCTACAGCAGCGGTGGAGGGGAGGAGGAGGTGGAGGGAGGGAGGATGGGGGAAGTGAAGTGAGTTAGTGGGACTTTTGGACGGCGACGGCCCGGGGAGGAGTGAAGAAGTGTGTCCCGGCGTCGTGTCCTTCTACCACCTCCACCCTGTCTCTCTGTCGTGTGTGTGTTCCGGTGGAGCCGAGCCCCGGTCCGGGTCCGAGCCGAGCCCCCGGTCCGGTCCTAGCCCCGGTCCGGGTCCTAGCCCAGCCGAGCCCCGGTCCGGTCCTAGCCGAGCAGAGCCCCGGTCCTCCCCGAGCCCCCGGTCCTGTCCTCGCCCCAGAGCCCCCGTCCGGGTCCTGTCCTGTCCTCGCCGAGAACCCCGGTCCTGTCCCCGGTCCCGGTCCTCGCCATGCCGGTGAGGAGGAGAGGTAAGCGGCTTCCACCTCCCCGCCGCCCCCGGTGCGTAGCGAGCCCAGCTAGCCCCCGCTGCTAGCCGCGACAGCACAGCACAGCACAGCACCACACCTGGGACCACCAAGAATAATACTAATACTAATACTAATACTACTAATAACAACACAATAAGTCACAAGTTGAGATCAGTTAAGCGACGGTGATGGGGTTTATTTATTGTGTTTAAAAGTGTGTTAGCGAGGCTAGTGAGTGTGGGCTAACCAAGTTGCTGTAAAACTACTAAAAACTACAAACCAGAAACTAACTAGAAACCAGTGTTCAATGCAACTGGTTTGTTCGTCATCAAGTTTCATGGTCGATGTGGATTTTACACATGGAAAGGGTGTGTGTGTGTGTGTGTGTCCATGGTTTGTTCAGATGTTACTGCGAAGTTGCTTGTAAACCATAAAAGAAAAACCTGTTTGCTTGCAGCCCATTAAAGGGGACACGTATTATATTATATAATATTATATTATATTATATTATATTATGCCACCAGGTGTGAGGTGTGATTCGCCATTGGAAAGCCGTTTCACACTTGCCACAATGTGACTACCGTCTAGTGACATCACAAGTGGGACAAGCGTCCACCTAGATGTATGCCGACTAGATCTAGTCTACCAGCCTGCCCAGTGGACTGTACCGACATACTGTCTGGCAACAGGAAGGTTGCTGGTTCGATCCCCGGGCTCCGCCGCCTCCTAGCTAAGTGTGGAGGTGTCCCTGAGCAAGACACCACCTAACCCTACCTGCTCCTGACGTGTTTGTTGACCTTGCATGGTTGGCACCGCCGTCGGTGTATAAATGGGTGAATGTGAGGCAATACTGTAAAGCGCTTTGGATAAAAGCACGATATAAATGCAATCCATTTACAATTGGACATTCCCACTTGTGATGTCACTAGATGGTAGTTGTAGAGTTGTTGCACCACCACCATCTTCTACATCATGAAGACCACTCTCTCTCCCCAGATGCCCAGAGGGCCCTGGTTCTGCTGGAGGAGTACCGGACCAAACTCAACCAAACGGACGACCGGCAGCTGAAACACTCCATTCAGCGGGTGATCGACATCTTCCAGAGCAGCCTCTTCCAGGCCCTCATCGGTACGTGACTCTCTCTGCTGACCGGTGGATGTGACTCTTTCCTTGACTCTGTCGCCCGAACAACATAACACACACTCGCAGTGTATCCGCGCTCTCAGCCCTGGCGGAGACGGATAAACAGAGAGAGAGGGAGCTGTGTGACATTGCGCCTGTACTGGCTATTTATTTTATTTTAGGACGCGAAGGAGCACAAGTCTTTAATTTGCTACTGTCTTTCTGTCAGTGCATTCGCATTAAAGTTGTGTGTGTGTGTGCGTGCGTGTGTGTGTGTTGAGGAGAGCGTGTTGTTGAACACACAGCGGTGTGGGCGGGGTTTAACTCAGAACTGCTGCCATCACGTGCTCGCGTTAAGTCATAAACCAAAGTCAGTTGCTGAAACTTGGAACAGACACACCCATAGACACACACACACACACACACACACAGACACATACACACACACACACACACACACACAGACACATTCAGACACAGACATGCACATGAAGCCAGTATAAGAAGTCGTTGTTTTTACTCATGCATCTCCGTTGTTCCATGACACTGTGCTGAGCAGCCTGTGCACCAGTGTGGTCACTGGCCAGGGTGTGGTTCCCTGCTGTGGTCACACTGGGTTTAACTCGGCCCTGCTGCTAACATGGCAGATGAATGCGAGGTTCGGCCGCTGTGATTGGCTGCCGACTCTCAGGGCCTCGTCCACACGTATATGAGGAGTTCTATTCTAAATGTCGTCTTTTCCTCTGCGCTTTGCCTCCCGTCCACTAGGGGTGGCAACGAGTACTCGAGAAAGAGAGACAATTTGCAGAGCAAAACCTAAACGATGAAAATCGTTTTGAAGTCATTTTTTCCACATGAAAATCCTTATCAAC
>PIJE02000314.1:53714-165988 GCA_002895965.2 Coryphaenoides rupestris
CTCTAGTCTCTCCATCACACCACGCACTTGTTTTCTCTGTGTTCTCTCCATCACTCTCTTTTCTCTGTTGTCATCACAGCAGTTTCTTAGTCCTGCTGTCCATTCTCTCTCTCGCTCTCTCTCTCTCTCTCTCTCTCTCTCTCTCTCCTCTAGTCTCTCTTCTCTAGTCTCTCTTCTCTCTCTCTGGTGGTGGCCTGGGTGGATGCTTGTGGACAGGTGGGACCCAGCGGGTGGGCTACTTGTGGCAGGTTGAACACCCTCGGGGACGGTGTCTCTTCACTCTCAGTCTGTGATGGAGAACATCGGCGTGCACAGGTGGACCTCAGAGGGCCCTGGACCACCTGCCCTTCTAGCTTTTAAAAAATGCATATTTGTAAATAAATAGCCTTGTTAAAGTCCTATTTGTACACAGCCTGCCCTGCCAAAAAGATATATTGATTGAATCAGATATTGGTGCTCTCTCTCTACCCACCCTCTCCCCCTCCACAGTGTTTCACAGCTTTTCTGATGTCCAACATTATTAAATTCACGCTGTTACTGGGGGAGTGGGGGACGGGGGGGAGGACGAATGATACCTGACTATCTTCCGACCTGTAATTCCGAGTTGTCTTGAACGCAGCATTTCCATGGTGAAACAACATGTGGTGTAACTTGCAGCCCTGCACACATGCATTGACAAAACATTGATTTTAAGTCTTTATGAACTTTATTTGGACTGTCCGTTAATCACAGTTGCTCTTCAAAAGAAGGTCTCCACATGAGACGACTCTCTGTGGACCGGAATGTTGATCTACGTCGACGACCGCTTAAAAGTCTCCTCCAAGATAACATCGACACTCCTAGTCCTAATAGACCTGTTCCCTTCTTAGACGCACACACACACACAGAAGCTCCTCTGTTCTGTGTGTGTGCGTGTCGCTAGGTACCCGGGGACCAGTGTTATCAAGGTGCGCTAAGCTGCTGCTGTGCTAAGCCGTCTCTCCCAGGATGCATCTGTGGTGTGCGGTGTGCCACATCACTGCCCCCCCCCCCCCCCCCCCCGTGGCACTCCAGAGCCACTACCACCACCACCGCCGCCGTCGGCCAGGCCTGGTCTACTTGGCGGCCATCTTGTTTCTCAGGGCTAGCTGGGTGAGGACCGCCGGTATAAGGGAAGGGCTCATCTGGTTGCTAAGCAGGGTCCAGAGTTAACCACAGTGGAAACACCTACTGGCCTAGACATTGTTTTCATATTTAACCCTGTGTTTTCTTTTTTGATTTGCCAAATGGTCAAATCTTTCCGCCATTGGTAGGTGGCAGGTATTTATGTTGGTCCCCCCGTTGCTAAGTGACGGATGCTGCTGTGTCCGGTTGCTAGGCTGGTTTGTGTGTGTGTGTGTTCCGTTTGAGAGGTGGCAAGGTGGTAGCCACTCGCCGCAAAAGTCTGAAAACCCGACTCCGTTTCCGTCCCAAAAACCCTTTTGTGGCCCTTGTGTGTGTGTGTGTGTGTGTGTGTGTGTGTGTGTGTGTTGCATCATCGGTCCACTGGCTGAACCTTCCTGGTTGCCACGGAGATGTGGAGATGGAAATGGCTTCCCTTTTCGTGTGTGTGTGTGTGTGTGTGTGTGTGTGTGTGTGTGTGTGTGTGTGTGTGTGTGTGTGTGTGTGTGTGTGTGTGTGTGTGTGTGTGTGTGTGTGTGTGTGTGTGTGTGTGTGTGTGTGTGTGTGTGTGTGTGTGTGAGAGAGAGAGTGTGACCAGGGCAGATGACAGGGAATTGAACGTTTCCACAGTTTTATTCCGGTCTGCTGGCGTCAGGATGGAGAAAGTTGTGGTCTGAAACAGATTGGCCGAGAGGAGATTATGGGATGGAAGGACTGGAGGAAATTGGCATGACGTGCTGTCGTTGTTACCGGGTAGCTCCTGTCTTGATGGAGACCCAATGCAGGTGTGGCCATGACACCCCAGAAACACTATCACGTCGCACTCCTCCTTAAAGGTGCAATGTTTTCCAAATGTACTCCACTAAATCATATAATGACCATGATATGTTGTCAGAGATTAGTCAGAATCCTGTCTTCTCCAACAACAACAACAACAACGATACAGCCAGCAGGTCCTCCTTTTGAAATTTGCATTCAGGGTCAGAAAGTCTGTTTTAGTTTTGGCCTGTGATTCATTATTCTCAGTCCCCCGTGGAGACGGACATTTCAGTCTGATTACGCACGATGTTCACATCCGATCCTGAGACGACACTTGGAGAACGTAGAAGCGCTTCACTGATTTAAAAAATGTATAATATACGTGAATTATGTATATCAGTGTATAGAACAATGTGGCACCGTTCAATTTAGTAGAACAGTGAAAATGCAGGAGGAGGAGGCAACAACTCTCTCCAATGTTGTGAATTTTAACCGCAGTACCCATTTTAAACACTGTGTCCTTGTTGCATAGAGCACCTTTAAATATTGGATTCTGAACACAGTTTGAGAGCGATGAAGGATACAGATCATGACTAAATGTCTAGAAAAGGGCAGACAGACAGACTTGGACGCCTCTAACTTAATAAACCTGACCTCTAGGCTTTAAGTCATTTAGCAGACTCTCTTATCCAAAGCCACTTAACAGAGATTTCAGCAGAAGCAATACAGTTTAGCCCGTGCATGGTGGGAATCGAACCCCGTACCCTTTTCGACCGGGAGCTGTGTTGGGGAACAGCTGCTTCTGGTCGCCCTTCTGTAACCGTTCTGTTGTTCCACCTGGGCCTTGCCAGAAAACACGCTCTCAATCCAAAAGAGACGAGCTAAATGAAGGTTTTCATAACAAGTTAAACTAATAATACAATCTATAATTGAGTCCTCCCACAGCCGGGGGTTTGAAATGACGCCGCGGCGACGATCTGATTTGGTTTACGGGGCGCAGGGCCCGACCCCATAATACCGCCGCGGCGCTGGAATGAAGGAGGATCCACTGGTTTACGAGGACGTCGGTGCTGCCAAGTTGGAGGAGGCCCCCGGCGGTGTAGGAGGGCCCCAGCCGCCCGGTCCTCTTAAGATGGGGGGGTGGGGGGTCTAAATAAAGGACTGGTTGGCAGACAGCTGGTCCGCCAGCCTGGGCTTCAGTTCAACACTTTGTACAATCGTGTGTGTGTGTGTGTGTGTGTGTGTGTGTGTGTGTGTGTGTGTGTGTGTGTGTGTGTGTGTGTGTGTGTGTGTGTGTGTGTGTGTGTGTGTGTGTGTGTGTGTGTGTGACCTCCTCAAACGTTTGGTTTGTAGGGGACAAACATTGCATGGGAGGTCCAGTTGTTGTCGGGACAGAAGAGACTTGACACACGCCTGGAACCTGAGGACTATTGTAACAGCTGACACACACACGTGCACGTCTGCCAGGGTTGTTTTTCACTCTTAAAACACCACAGTTTCTAAGTTTGAGTCTGCGGTGAAGATGTTGCATAAAGTCAGAATCATAATCATGACATTTTATTTATTCTTTCCGTGGAACAGAACAAAGACCAAAACAAGAAGTGAAGCAGCTCTCCCAGCTCTTGTAATTATTTTAAACTGCACACTCTGCATTTCCCCATCTTAAGTGAAATGCAAAAGGTCATCCATAACGCCCCTTCCATCTAGCTGCTGCAGTCGACCGCCATTCTAGTCCCCGCATCTACGATGGCTCCTCACCTCACCCCCTCTCCCCTCCCCGCAGACATCCAGGAGTTCTACGAAGTGACCTTACTGGACAGCCAGAAGTGCGTGGACCCGGCCCGCAGCTGGGAGCCGCTGCCGCCCGTCAACCTGTGGGACCTGTCCAGCCTCCAGAGCCCCACGGGCACCTCGGAGACGTTGCCCAGCATCAGCACCAGCATCGAGGTGAGGCCTCCCCCACCACCCTCCACCCACCTCCCCCATGGGTCGTGGCGGGTGTGTCAAGATCTGAGCTGATGGACGATGTGTTTCGGACGTCCTCTGGAAGTCTCCCCATTGCTCCGGGTGGAACCGTTTACGTAGCAAAGAGTTTTACAGTGTATAAACGTCTTTATCTGTATAGCTGTGGTTGGGTTGAACCAGCATCCTCCCGTCTGGCCAGAAATAGCCTCCATGTCAGGGTTTTCATTCACACCACTTTATTTCCAGACCCCAATGTCATCCTTTAGTCTCTAAGCGTTCTGACACCGTTTCAGCCCAGACTGTACCTGAGAAGGGTGGGGGGGGAGATCTGAGACGGCGTCCCTGGCACCCTCTAGGTGTGGCGCTCGGAACAGCTCCTCTCCTCACATGTGAGCTAGACCTGAGGTTCACAAAATAAAATGTACCCCATCAACCCCATCTTCCATTAATATCAACGTCCTGTTGAACGCAATCACGTCTCTCGACCTCACACTCAGTGGTTAGTAGTAGTTTGCTCTGCTACACACTAGGGGGTTGGTAGTAGTTTGCTCTATGACACACTAGGGGGTTAGTAATAGTTTGCTCTGCTACACACTAGGGGGTGAGTAGTAGTTTGCTCTATGACACACTAGGGGTTAGTAGTAGTTTGCTCTGCTACACACTAGGGGGTGAGTAGTAGTTTGCTCTATGACACACTAGGGGGTGGAGTAGTAGTTTGCTCTATGACACATTAGGGGGTGAGTAGTAGTTTGCTCGTCCGTACCGAGCTGTCATTCACCCCATGCAGAGTGTGTGTGTGTGTGTGTGGGTGTGTGTGTGTGTTGTGGTGTGTGTGTGTGTGTGTGTGTGTGTGTGTGTGTGTGTGTGTGTGTGTGTGTGTGTGTGTGTGTGTGTGTGAGAGAGAGAGAGAGTGTGACCAGGGCAGATGACAGGGAATTGAACGTTTCCACAGTTTTATTCCGGTCTGCTGGCGTCAGGATGGAGAAAGTTGTGGTCTGAAACAGATTGGCCGAGAGGAGATTATGGGATGGAAGGACTGGAGGAAATTGGCATGACGTGCTGTCGTTGTTACCGGGTAGCTCCTGTCTTGATGGAGACCCAATGCAGGTGTGGCCATGACACCCCAGAAACACTATCACGTCGCACTCCTCCTTAAAGGTGCAATGTTTTCCAAATGTACTCCACTAAATCATATAATGACCATGATATGTTGTCAGAGATTAGTCAGAATCCTGTCTTCTCCAACAACAACAACAACAACGATACAGCCAGCAGGTCCTCCTTTTGAAATTTGCATTCAGGGTCAGAAAGTCTGTTTTAGTTTTGGCCTGTGATTCATTATTCTCAGTCCCCCGTGGAGACGGACATTTCAGTCTGATTACGCACGATGTTCACATCCGATCCTGAGACGACACTTGGAGAACGTAGAAGCGCTTCACTGATTTAAAAAATGTATAATATACGTGAATTATGTATATCAGTGTATAGAACAATGTGCACCGTTCAATTTAGTAGAACAAGTGAAAATGCAGGAGGAGAAGCAACAAACTCTCTCCAATGTTGTGAATTTTAACCGCAGTACCCATTTTTTAAAACACTGTTGTCCTTGTTGCATAGAGCACCTTTAAATATTGGATTCTGAAACAGGTTTGAGAGCGATGAAGGGATACAGATCATGGACTAAATGTCTAGAAAAGGGCAGACAGACAGACTTGGACGCCTCTAACTTAATAAACCTGACCTCTAGGGCTTTAAATCATTTAGCAGACTCTCTTATCCAAAGCCACTTAACAGAATTTCAGCAGAAGCAATACAGTTTTAGGCCCCGTGCATGGGTGGGAATCGAACCCCTACCCTTTCGACCGGGAGCTGTGTTGGGGAACAGCTGTCTTCTGGTCGGCCCTTCTGTAACCGTTCTGTTGTTCCACCTGGGCCTTGCCAGAAAACACGCTCTCAATCCAAAAGAGACGAGCTAAATGAAGGTTTTTCATAACAAGTTAAACTAATAATACCAATCTATAATTGAGTCCTCCCACAGCCGGGGGTCTTGAAATGACGCCCGCGGCGACGATCTGATTTGGTTACGGGGCGGGCAGGGGCCCGGACCCCATAATTACCGCCGCGGCGCTGGAATGAAGGAGGATCCACTGGTTTACGAGACGTCGGTGCTGCCAAGTTGGAGGAGGCCCCCGGCGGTGTAGGAGGGCCCCAGCCGCCCGGTCCTCTTAAGATGGGGGGGTGGGGGGTCTAAATAAAGGACTTGGGTTGGGCAGACAGCTGGCTCCGCCAGCCTGGGGCTTCAGTTCAACACTTTGTACAATCGTGTGTGTGTTGTGTGTTTGTGTCGTGTGGTGTGTTGTGTGTGTGTGTGTGTGTGTGTGTGTGTGTGTGTGTGTGTGTGTGTGTGTGTGTGTGTTGTGTGTGTGTGTGTGTGTGACCTCCTCAAACGTTTGGTTTGTAGGGGACAAACATTGCATGGGAGGTCCAGTTGTTGTCGGGACAGAAGAGACTTGACACACGCCTGGAACCTGAGGACTATTGTAACAGCTGACACACGTGCTCGTCTGCCAGGGTTGTTTTTCACTCTTAAAACACCACAGTTTCTAAGTTTGAGTCTGCGGTGAAGATGTTGCATAAAGTCAGAATCATAATCATGACATTTTATTTATTCTTTCCGTGGAACAGAACAAAGACCAAAACAAGAAGTGAAGCAGCTCTCCCAGCTCTTGTAATTATTTTAAACTGCACACTCTGCATTTCCCCATCTTAAGTGAAATGCAAAAGGTCATCCATAACGCCCCTTCCATCTAGCTGCTGCAGTCGAACGCCATTCTAGTCCCCGCATCTACGATGGCTCCTCACCTCACCCCCTCTCCCCTCCCCGCAGACATCCAGGAGTTCTACGAAGTGACCTTACTGGACAGCCAGAAGTGCGTGGACCCGGCCCGCAGCTGGGAGCCGCTGCCGCCCGTCAACCTGTGGGACCTGTCCAGCCTCCAGAGCCCCACGGGCACCTCGGAGACGTTGCCCAGCATCAGCACCAGCATCGAGGTGAGGCCTCCCCCACCACCCTCCACCCACCTCCCCCATGGGTCGTGGCGGGTGTGTCAAGATCTGAGCTGATGGACGATGTGTTTCGGACGTCCTCTGGAAGTCTCCCCATTGCTCCGGGTGGAACCGTTTACGTAGCAAAGAGTTTTACAGTGTATAAACGTCTTTATCTGTATAGCTGTGGTTGGGTTGAACCAGCGTCCTCCCGTCTGGCCAGAAATAGCCTCCATGTCAGGGTTTTCATTCACACCACTTTATTTCCAGACCCCAATGTCATCCTTTAGTCTCTAAGCGTTCTGACACCGTTTCAGCCCAGACTGTACCTGAGAAGGGTGGGGGGAGATCTGAGACGGCGTCCCTGGCACCCTCTAGGTGTGGCGCTCGGAACAGCTCCTCTCCTCACATGTGAGCTAGACCTGAGGTTCACAAAATAAAATGTACCCCATCAACCCCATCTTCCATTAATATCAACGTCCTGTTGAACGCAATCACGTCTCTCGACCTCACACTCAGTGGTTAGTAGTAGTTTGCTCTGCTACACACTAGGGTGTTGGTAGTAGTTTGCTCTATGAACACCTAGGGGGTTAGTAGTAGTTTGCTCTGCTACACACTAGGGGGTTGGTAGTAGTTTGCTCTATGACACACTAGGGGGTTAGTAATAGTTTGCTCTGCTACACACTAGGGGGTGAGTAGTAGTTTGCTCTATGACACACTAGGGGGTGAGTAGTAGTTTGCTCTATGACACACTAGGGGGTGAGTAGTAGTTTGCTCGTCCGTACCGAGCTGTCATTCACCCCATGCAGAGGTGTGTGTGTGTGTGTGTGTGTGTGTGTGTGTGTGTGTGTGTGTGTGTGTGTGTGTGTGGTGTGTGCTGTGTGTGTGTGTGTGTGTGTGTGTGTGTGTGTGTGTGTGTGTGTGTGTGTGTGTGTGTGACTGCTTTAAGGTGGGCTCTGAACGCTGTCCTCCATAGAGTCACTTACTGTCTCACCTATCCAGCAACAGACTGGAGGGAGAGGTGTTCGCTGCCTTGCTCAGGGGCACACGTGGACCAGACACCTGGCCTGGCTTTGTGTGGTGGGGATTTTAACCGGCAACATCTTACCCAACGGTTAGCTTTGAACACAGAGGGTGTTCTGTGTTTGTGTACACGTTGGTTGGGGCAGTGGGCGGGGGGTGCTCCTGTGCAGCAATGCATGCTGGGATATGTGGTGTGTGTGGGGGGGGGGGGGGGGGGGGGGGGGTGTGGTGCGGGGGCGGGGGGGGGGGGGTGGCGTGGACTTGGTTTTATGTGGGTTATTTGTTGTGTATGTGTGTGTGTTGGCAGAGTGGGTTTGGGTTTGTGTG
The DNA here is from genome assembly GCA_002895965.2 of Coryphaenoides rupestris. NCBI lineage: Eukaryota > Metazoa > Chordata > Actinopteri > Gadiformes > Macrouridae > Coryphaenoides > Coryphaenoides rupestris. The sequence goes on from PIJE02000314.1 coordinate 61,974, forward strand.
TGCGTGTGTGTGTGTGTTTGTGCTACACGTTGGTTGGGGCGGTGGGCGGGGGGGAGTCCTGTGCAAGCAATGCATGCTGGGATTATGTGTGTGGGGGGGGGGGGGGGGGGGGTGGGGGGGGGGGCGGGGGGGGGGGGGGGGGTGTGTTGGTGTTGGCAGAACGTGCGCTTGTGTTTGTGTGTGTGGTGGTGTGTGTGGTGTGTGTGTGTGTTGTGTTGTGTGTGTGTGTGTGTGTGTGTGTGGTGTGTTGGTGTGTGTGTGTGTGTGATCTATGTGTGTGTGTGGTGTCTGTGTGTCGTGTGGTTGTGTGTGTGTGTGGGAAGAGTGGGGTTTGGTTTTTAGTGTGTAGGTCGTTGATGCAACTATAACGTTGTTTGAGAGAACAAGCTATGTCCCCAAAATATTTCTGCACCACCACCCCCATGGAAGTCACGGGCTCCTCGGGACCGCCCAAAACTGGGAAAAAAGCTTAGTGTTTACACTGGATAGAACTGGGGATTTTTTCCCAGACTTGTACCAAGGCTTAGTTTCTCCTCCCACCGCCACGGGAAGTTGTGGTTTGATTGTTGTTGATGCGATGATGATGTGTGATTGTTTGCCTACGTGACCGGCCCAGAGGGACGGGGCAGAAGGGGACTGCACCTCCCGTAAGAGATGGAATGGAAGCCTTCTTATCTTCACACACACACACGCACACACGCACACACCGCACACACGCACACACCTGCTACTGCCACGAACCAGGAGGGGCAGCCTCGCGCCTACGGAAGTGTCCGGTGGCTGTGAGCGTTGTTGCAGTTCAATTCAACCCTCTCTCTCTCTCTCTTTCTCTCTCTCTCTCTCTCTCTCTTCTCTCTCTCTCTCTCTCTCTCTCTCTCCTCACCCCCCCCCCCTCTCCCGTGGGGTTGGCTGGTATTACTGCCGGTAGGAGTCGGCCCTCCTACAGGAAATCTTCCAGGCGTTGGCTCAGGGTAGAGCCGCCTCACCCAGACCTGTAAGTACCGGTGTGTGTCGGGGGGACTGTTGGTGGTTCTGTCGTTGTCGTCCACATCGTCCCATTCCGCAAACTCATTCCCGCCGGCAACGGGAGGTCATACAGGAGGTCATGGGTCAAGGGGGTCATCGTGGTTCATTGTGCTTTTATTATGATGATTTTATCGTCGGTTATTTCCTTTGGTTTTGGTTTTGGTTCGTCCTGCTGGGTTATCTGACTGTTGTTTTGCTTTTTGTTGTCGATCGTGCGGTTCTGTTCTGTTCTGTTCTGTTCTGTTCTGTTCTGTTCTTCTTCTGTGTTCAGTTGTTTGTTTGTTTGTTTGTATCTTGGTTCGGGACTCATCAGCGCCACCACGCAGTAACCCTCACAGTAACCTCATCATCATCAACAACGACATTCCTTCATCCCAACACACACTCATCCCAACACACACACACACACACACACACACACACACACACACACACACACACACACACACACCACACAACACACACACACACACACCAAACACACACCCACCACAACACACACACACCAACACACACACACACACACACACCAACAAACACACACACACCACAAACACACATCCCCAACAACCACACTCAATCCCACACACACACCCACACACATGTAACTCATCCCAACAACAACACGACTCACACAACACACCCATCCCCAGCACCCACACACCTCTACCAGCTCCAATGGCGGCTGGGTGTGGTGGTGGTGGTGTGGTGTGTGTGTGTGTGTGTGTGTGTGTGTGTGTGTGTGTGTGTGTGTGTGTGTGTGTGTGTGTGTGTGTGTGTGTGTGTGTGTGTGTGTGTGTGTGTGTGTGTGTGTGTGTGTGTGTGTGTCCCACCTACCTGGTGATGTGGTGGTCACATGACGATGCAGATGATGAAGTAATCTGGTAACACCCCCTCTCTCTCCCTCCTCCGTGCTCGGTGTTGTTATGTCGCCTTCTATCTCTTTTGATTTGATTTTGATGGTGGAAATGTTTTGTTATAATGTGTGTTTATTTGTCGTGTTCACGTGTAGTGTATCTTTTAATTAGACGTACATATTATAATTTTTTTCTTTTTATTAAGGCTGAACATCACACACACACACATCCCAACAACACCACACACAGTCCAGTTCATCCAACACACTCATCCAACACGCACACACAACACCACACTCATCCCAACAACACACACACACACACTCACCAACACACGCACACACTCATCACACACACACACACTCACCGAACACACACACACACACAACACACACACACACACTCATCCCAACACACGCACACACTCATCCCAACACACACACACACTCATCACACACACACACACACACACACACACACACACACACACACACACACACACTCATCCCAACACACACACACTCATCCCAACACACACACACACCCCTCCCCGCAGAGCAGCAGGTGGGTTGGCTGACGTATTGAGTGGTTGTGGTGGTGATGGTGGTGGTGGCGGGGGCTGTGTGTGGGAGGCGGTGAACAGCTTCTATTATATCACACTGCCTTTCATCGATTGTGTGATTCCCACACACACACACACACACACACACACACACACACACACACACACACACACACACACACACACACACACACACGCGCGCGGTAGCGTCATCCTCCTCCTCCTCCCCCTCTTGGCATCAGGGCGCCCATGTGATGAAGAGTAGCGTACGGTCCATGCTGTTTGACGAGCTGTGATTGGTCGACGAGCCTTCGAGCGTCATCACCATCTCGCGGTCGTAGTACTCTCGTAATTTCTTTGTGGATAATCACATTATGGTTCAAGGTGCTGTATGTAAGAGTCATGAATCTGTTCAGGGACTACATGTAGGCATTTTACAGCACAAATCTCTTTAAATCACCAGTTAGTGAGCAGGTTGTGGTTGAAGTTAAAACATGAGAGCTTCCAGACTCTGTTGGTAGAACAGCTTCTGGATGATTTCTCTTATATTTGAGTCGGGTCGGATTTCGCGGGAAGAGGGAACAAAGTGACATGCAAGTGTGGATAAATAAATCTATATATATTTCATAGCTTTAAAAATGTTTACAAGGTTTAATTATGATTAGAACTAACATTAGTTTCTGATTGTTATTGTCTCAACCCACAGAGCTCAGAATGCACTTGATTCTTACATATAGTACCTTTAAATAGCATGAAGATATTTGAATCCCCCCCCCCCATATATATTATCATTATGAACTCGAGATGGATGGTAATTATGAATGGTGTGTACTAGTGTGACGCGTTTCATATGCCCACTAGAAAATGCCACATATTTCATTACCCAGATGTAAAAAAAAAAAACGGACCCAAAAAAGGCATATTATTTGGAGCCGGAGATCCCGAGGTCTGTCTAGAACGGGAGAAACTTTCCAGCTCCGCGTGTCAGCAGCCCCCCGGTACGGAGCGCCGTCTGTAACCCGTTCCTCACCACGCGGTGTTACGAGAGAGAGAGAGAGAGAGAGAGAGAGAGAGAGAGAGAGAGAGAGAGAGAGAGAGAGAGAGAGAGAGAGAGAGAGAGAGAGAGAGAGAGAGAGAGAGAGAGAGACGAGAGAGAGAGAGAGAGAGAGAGAGAGAGAGAGAGAGGCTTTCCCGAGTCTCAGCACTTTTCCCTCAGTGAAGTGCGTGTGTGTGTGAGAAGAGAGAGAGGGGGGGGGGGAGAGAGAGCTTAGAGGGAATGGGAGGGAGATGGAGAAATAGACGGAGCCCCCCGTCCTGATCAGAGCTCCGCGGAGATGCTCCAGGATGGATTGCATCTGCATCGTCACCACCAAGGTAGGAGACGCTTCTAAACTGTGGGTTCCTGGGCTGTGAACTGCGTTACTCCTGTGTTACGCCTTCTGTCCTCCGTGTGCGCTCCTGTTGTGTTGTGTTGTGTTGAGCTCGGTCATGTAGGCAACCGTCGAGTGGTAAGTAGCCGTGCGGACTGTACGAGCCTATGAGTCTGTAACTTTAAAAAAGAAAAGAGAAAAGAAACGGCCTGCCGTGGTGGCGTTGTGTCTCGTGCCTACAGTACACCGCTGTGACGGTGTCAATAGAGGGAGAGTTTCCCGCCCAACGCGCACGTCCAACTGCTCTCGTTAAAAAAAGCAGCGGAACAACTTTCATGCCGTCGGACAGAGCGGACATCGGCTGCTCCTGGCCGCTGTCCGCCCTGATTATCGCATGCAATTAGTTCGTTGGGGTGATGGAGACGACTATATGGCAGAGTTTTGACTGGTGGTGGTATTCTAGTGGTGAATGGTGAGTTCACGTTAAATTGCTCCACAAATTCAACAATTAATTTAGATGATTTGGTCGTCGCTGAAATTGTGTGTGTTTACTGAGTAATATAGAGGCTATGCAAAACCAGTCGCTTTTCGTACTTTAAATGATCCGTCCTTGTTTCTTTGTTGTGGGAGTTGAATGATTGTTGTTTGTTTGCTTCATAGATTTGTAATTTTGTCACCATTACAGTTATACATTACAAAACAATGAATTATTAACAACTATGGGTTCAGATCCAATATATGTATCAGACTTATACTCACTTTATTATGTATAGTCCTTATATATATATTTATTTGTATGGAGGTGTACCTTGGGTGCATGCACCCGTGATGTGAATAGGTCATGTGCACACACCAGGAAGTAGGCGTCAGTAGGCCCCTCCCTTTGTGATTATTATTCTTTTTTTTCCCAGCATGCCTCAGTGTTGGCTCTCCAGGGAGAGGGGGAGGGAGATTAAAGAAGGTGAGGAGAATAGGTAGGGACCACAAAGAGAGGCAAGGGAGTTGGCAGAGAGGGGACGTACAGTCTGTCGGGAATACTCTGAATATACAGTACAGTATTATATACTGTATATATACTGTATATATCAGTGTACAACTTTACTTATGTACATAGCTTGGACCTCATGAGTACATCGTATAGGATTATAGCACAGGATATTACAGGTGAATGGTCACTGTGAGCTGCCCAGTACAACCACAGTCAGCTACTGGTGGTTCTACAGGGAGCTGCCCAGTAGAACCATCGTCAACTCTGGCATTTACCTGCCAGAGTTGTAAAACGTAGCAGTCCGTGTAATTGTTCAATAATTAATATATTTTTCTACCTGCCAAGTGGTCAGATCTATCCGCCAATGGCTGGTGTTGGCAGGTGATGATGTTGGCGCCCGGTTGCGGCGATGCGGTGATGGAACACTAACCTAGATGTTGGCTGCAGCTGCAGTGCGTTGAATAATTGACCACTAACATCAAACACCGCCAAGGAACACGGCCGGCCATGGAGCGTCTTCTAGAAGCCTGCCTCAGCACAACGCCGCGGAACAGCTGACGGTAGCATCGTTGGTGGTTAGGAAGCCTGTGCACGCTCAGGATGGTAAGGACAGCTAATTACCATGAGCTGCTCTAAGATCACGTTAGTAACTACGGTTAGCTGCCTGGTCGGTAATCGGGTAGGTAACGTCGCAAATACGGTTAGCTGGTCTGAGGTCAGGGCCGCGATGCTACTAAAGGGCTCACTGTCAGCTTCTTCCGAAATGCGTTGGAAACCGGCTTCCTGCGCTTCGGTTGGGTTCTTTTCATTCGTTTGGCACCGGGGGGGTCGGTGCAGTTCAGAAAAGTCAGAAAAATCAGAAAAGCCCTCCCGGGCCCCGCCCCCCTCCCCCGCTACCCCCCTCCCCCGCTACCCCCTCTAGATAGGGTAGAGGGGGTAGTGGGGTATGAAGGGGGCGGGGCTTGGAGGCCGGCACCAGATCTCGGTAGGTTGACAGAAAGCCTCCTATACTCTCGTACCACTCCCCAATATCGGCCAGTTCTGGGGAACTATACAAGGTAGAAGTTGAATTTGGGCGTCTTTTTTTTCTGATCTCAGAAGACATGAAGAAGGTAATGAAGAAGCATACAGAGTTGTATCCTTAATGGATACCACTGATGGCTAGTTGTGTAATATCAGGATGGTAACATTGCTGACTACTGTTAACTGGTCTAAGATCGTGGGAGTAAAGACTGCTAACTACGATTAGTGGGTCAAAGAGCTGGCCATTAACTACTAGTATGAACTGGTCTAAGATCAGGATGGCAATGTTGCTGTTACCTGGTATATCTGAATGTTAGTGACACTACTACATCTACTGTAAGGGTTATGAACAAATGTCTGTAGGCCTACACTCTTGTGTACCTCTCTGCACTGAATTTGTAATCGCCAGTTGATAACAAAAATAACCGATTCTTGCCTGCGTCATCACAACACCGCCTTTAAGCACTCGGTGAAGCACTCATACACACGGGGTGCGAGGTCTCTCGCTGTCCCATTACCACCTACAGATCCGCATCTTTAATGCGACGATGTTTCATCCTCTGTTCAAACGGCGTATTCAAAATCTACAATGTTGAATATGGCTCCTACTTTATGGAGATGCTGAAATCCTCCTTCTCTCCTCTTTTCAACTTGGTGTTCCAAATATATTTACCGTTCCGTTACTTACTATTCAGCCATTTAGTGAAGATATTTTCTATCCACTTGCGGTAATTAAGGAGGAGGCGGGGGTGGCTATCTCGCTCACGGATGCTTACATGGTCAGCTGTACAGGGACCCTGGGGTTAGAAACCCCAACCCACCCGACCGTAGCCTCCCCACCATCACAAGTTTTGTCCCGTCAGACGTAGTCCACTGGACAGACATCCACGGTACCCATTTATTAACGAGATATGGATCAACCTGAATCTGGGTCTCATGTCACTCGGATGCGGTGATGTTTGGTTGTGTTTGGTGTGTTTGGCGGTGGTGGTGGTGGTGGTCGTTTTGTGGGATGAGCCGGATTGGAAGCTCGGGAGTTTGGGCTCAAGCTGCCGGATCTGTCTCCCACCTCCCCCTGGTTCTACACGCACCGACGGGCCGGCGCTTTGTAGTCAGGCTCTCTCGCCGCCGTACGGCTCGGGGAGACATCTGTATTCAAGGTGAAGCCCCATCCTCTCCTGCCTCTTGTCTCTTACCTTCTCCACGCATAGTAAACCCTGCCATGATGCCTGCTTGAGTGACAGATCCGCTGCCTGCTGTGTGTGTTTGGATGTACCGGGTACTCCCTGAGCGACGGAGAGACGGGGATGGGAGTGAGGATGAGGCACGGGTTTGATCCGTAGGGTGAGACGAGACGAGAACGATTGTTTGACGTGCAGAGTTTCCCCGACGGCGGGTCATGTGGTTGGTTCTGCTACAACGATGGAGGATTTCAGTTAAATGACCTGGTCCATGGTCCTGGTCAACCTACCAGCATACCTGTCCTACAGGATACGTGTTCTACAGAATATCTGTTCTACCGGATACCTGTTCTAGGCCTGGCCTACACATTTCTGTCTCCTGATACATGGAAATAACATGTTTGTTTACATGTTTCAGTAAAAAAATTAATTATGATGCAATATCTGTCAAAGTAATCTCAATAGAAGCATTTTTTGTTTCACACCACATGGTTCAGCCCTGCTAGGCCCCGAGCCCAAGCTGCCCCTGATTGGCTGGCTGTTGCCCTGCATGGCCGACCCCGCTCCCCGCTGTATGAATGGTTGAATGTGAGGCAATAATTGTTAAGTGCTTTGAGTGACCACGAGTCAGTCACACACTCGCTATGCAACATAAGTCCACTTACCAGCTACACAATTCTTCGGTGTGACCACTCCCCCCCCCCCCACCCCCCTCTTCTTCTCCATAATACCTCCCACCCCCCTCCTCCTCAGGACACCTACGCCATACACCCCCTTCCTATGACGTACAAAGTGATGACAATCATCTCCTACCAGAGTCAAACCCTTCCCACACCAAAGCCTGCTGATGTCATACCCCTCTAACTCCCCCCCTCTCCCCCGACACATTTCCCCCCCGATCCGTTTCCATGAGAAGCAGAACCGCCAAAGGTTACTCGCCACGACGGGAATAGTTTCCCTAAACGCGGTACAATTTCTGTCTCTTTCGGCATCTTTCATTTTCGGAAGTGTCAGCAACTTTGTCCTGGCCGGTCTTCGTCTTGTTCCTTCGCTCGCCGGTCTTCTCACTTCCCCTTCTTTCCATTTCTTTCTCTTTCCGTCTCTCACTCCCCCTTCTCCCTCACCCCCTCACCCCCTCCCCGCCCCCTCTCCACTAATTCCAGGCATACATCTCCTGCAGCCTGTGTAACTGCTGCCCAGCTGTCTTCCATCGACTCCACATGTTCTCCTTTTTCATTTCACAGCTGCACAGATTAGCCAGGTTAATGGTTGCAGGCTGACGAGTCGATTTCCGAGGGCGCTAATTAAATCAAACTACTTAATCCACAACCCCCCAGCCCCCCCTGCCCCCAAGAGTGCGCTTGGCTCACAGCTGACTCAAAAACGAGAGACACGAATGTTTTCTTTAAAAGAACAGTTTGCACTTCCATGGCCTGAGTCACAGAATGCGTTAGTAATTCTGTCGGTCGGCAGAGAGTGGCGATGATTATGCTGGCGGTCAGGAAGTGCCGGAGTGCATACGTGTGCGTTTGGACTCCGCGGTTCGAAAGGTTTTACGAGGTACGAGGTCGGACTTGTGTTTATACAGCGCTATGCTATATCTCCGCGGCCCCCTTAAATCGCTTGCCAATTAGCTCTGTCACATCGAGACAACCGCCACCTATCGATTCGTGTTTGGTGTGTGTGTGCTGCTGAAGTGCTCTTGAGCAAGAATCTGAGGGGGGCCGTAGCTTCTTGGCCGAGGATGCATAAAGATGGAAGAATCAGAAAACCAGAAATCTTTTACAGCCCCATAAGTGAGACGAACAGGAATGTGTTTAGGTTGAGGTGCATAAATTAAGACCAGGTCATCAACAACGTGGCATAAAGTGCCAAAAATAGGCCAGCCTTGAACACGGTGCAGCAGGGAACATGTATTATCACAAACAAGTCAGACCAAGATTAGAACCACAATAGAACCACTGGCCGTGGATTCAAACCCCCAACCTCTATCCACGAGAGCCGCTAACCTATGACCATTAGGCTCGGAGGAGGTTGAAGAGCAGCTCAGGAGAGAGACGGCGAAGGGCCAGATGTTCCACATGTTTACAGCGGACAGTAGTTCCTCGCTTGGTGTTGGTTTGGAGTATCTGCCGTGTAGGCGAAGAGGCGGAGGGGGTCGGTGGAGGGTCAGAGGAGGGCGAGGAACAGGAAACGCCAGAGATTTTATTGTCTGTCCCAGATTTACTGGGAACTAGAGACGGAACATCACAGGCGCCTTCCTCCTGATAAGAGCTTTATCTCCCGCAGCTGTACTTCAAAGCTACAAGCGCCGGGCCTTTGTAATTTGACCCCTGTGTGCAAATATAATCGTGTGTATTTAGCGAAATGTGTCGGCTAAACGTGAATGACTGACTGACTGTGAAACAACCGGCTCTGTCCTTCGCGGAGCAAAAAAGAGCGAAAGCGAGACTCTCTCAGGCGTTTATCCAGAAGACCCCCGGGCCACTTTCACCGCACAAGATGTTCTCCCTTGGTGCCAACATGGCCGCTCTCTCTCCCACCGCGCACATCTCGGATCAAACGCCGTTATCGGGCTACCGTGGCGACCAAACATGGCGTCTATAACCCGAGGCGGGATCTCTGGAAGAATACAATCACGAGACAAAACACTGAGGGAATGAGCAGTGCTCCCTGAGATCAGCCGACTCAGTTCCACTGGTGTGTGCGTTTGATTTCATCACATTTATACACATTTACATTAATTGATATTGTGCAGAGCTCGGCCAGCTGTAGATTGGCTTCCACAGCTGGTATCTGCCCCCCAGTTAGCTCGCCAGGTGTGGCAGATGTGATGGCGTTGCTATCTGGGTCTGGTCTGGTGTCTGGGCTGCGTAACACAGAGAAAGCTACCACCCGGTGCACTTGCTTAACATTTGAATCTGTATCTAAATTAATGATAGCTCGGAAGGGGTCTTAATGTTTAATACCGACACTGCCCATGGGCAGTGGTGTGTGTGTGTGTGTGTGTGTGTGTTGTGTGTTTGGCAGCAGCAGCAGAAGAAGAAGGAGCTTGATGCTTGGCCGATCCCCTCGTGATCTGCTGCCCCCTACTGGTGGGGTCTGTCCACAGTTTTTCCAAAGCAATGGGAAGGAAGGTGTGCCACATGTCCTATTGGGGTTTGAGTCATCGTGGTATCACTTCTTGATGACGGCCGGGGGCCTATCTGCTCCGGGACTGTGGAGGTTGATCACAAGGATGATCCAGTTGTCTGACGTCCTTGGATCTGTGAACTCAATAAGGGATGAGTCAAAAACAAATTGGGAAGAATCATCCTTTTGTTTTCATTCTATATCCCTATTTGGGGCAACATTTCACCAATGTAATGGCACATGTTTGCACAGCTGCAGTTCCCCGTCACAATTGTTATCCAAAGTTATCTTCCTAAAAAATAACAACTTTTACGCTCAATTAGGATGGTCAATAGCATGGTTAGCTACACCAAGGCTCTGGGGTATTGTTGGTGTTGTGTGAAGTTGAGGTCACTTCCTCTGAGACCTTCCAGGGGTTTTCATTGGTCGTTTCTAAATCCTAATCCTGCAGCTCTAACCCGCTCATGTCTAGCTCTGTTGGTGGCCACTAGGGGGGGTTGTATGTTTACTAGACACATTTTGGTGAACATAGTTGTGCTATTGTTCCTGTAGTGTGTGTGAGTGTGTGTGAGTGTGTGGGGGTGTGTGTTTAGACCAATGGCAGTGAGGCTAATTTGTCCAAACCGGAGATGCAGTATTGAGTGATGTCATTCCAGGGACACTTAATTTGTAGGTCTCTCATTCTCCCCCTCTCCTATCTAATTAGAACAGTCTGGCCGGGATTACTCTGCTCCTATTGGCCATAGGAACTGTACAGTAATCCAACCAATCCTGGCCTTTATCAGTCTGTGTTCTCTCTCTCTCTTTCTCTCTGTCTCTCTCTCTGACTCTCTGACTAATGTAGTGGGAGGTAGGGCGAGAGAGGACACGGATGAGTGGGCGGAGAGAGGGAGCGAGACTGGTGATGATGGAAGAGTAGAGACTCTCATAATATACACAAATGTTATGTCGAGTATCCGTGTGTGTGTGTGTGTGTGTACCGTTGATGTCGCTAATATTTAATTTAGACGGATCGTCGTTCAAATCACGGAAAACCGCCGTCCTACTTGAATCTATTTTGGCTCCTCCTCCTCCTCCTCCAGGAAGCTGATCTCTCGTGACTTCCTGTGGAAGTTGGTGTACTGAGGTGTACTTCCTTATGACCGTAGCGCTTCTGAGAGGTCACGGCTCAGGGCGTCCAATTAGCTCGCTATCCACTTCCATGCTGCCGCCTGATTGGCTGCCACCCCTGCTTCCCCCTCCCCTGCTTCTCTCTCTCTCTCTCTCTCTCTTATCTCCCGCTCTCCTGCTGGTTATATAAGGCAGTGCTTCATCGCACTCCTCCTCAGGGCCCAGGGTTCTCCTCCTCCTCCTCCTCCTCCTCCCTACCACCACACTCGTCACTTGCTTATTCTCCGATGAGTCACGTGACCAAACCTCCCCCCCCCCTCTCTCGCGTTCTCTCTCCATCTGGATTGTATGTTGTTTGCTTTTTGTTTGGATGAGCAGGATCCAATCTCACACTATCCCCCTTCTCTCTCTCCCCCCCTCTTCTTTCTCTCACCCCCCCCCCCCTCTCTCTCTCTCTCTCTCTCTCTCTCTCTCTCTCTCTCTCTCTCTCTTCTCTCTCTCTTCTCTCTCTCTCTCTCTCTCTCTCTCTCTCCTCTCTCTCTCTCTCTCTCTCTCTCTTCTCTTATTTTACCCCCCCCCCCCCCACAGTCGAACCCCCGGGAGATGCTCAGCTCCGCCAATAGGAGTATGTGTGTGGGTTACACCACTGGCCACCAGAGGGGGAAGAGCAGGGGTAGAGAGAGAGGGAGGGAGACAGAGGGTGGGAGGCGATACTACAGTGGCAGGCAGGAGGGAGACGGGGTTGGGTCTGATAGGTCTCTGTAGAGGAAGTGATTGGTGTGGGTGTGAGACGGAGGACAGGAGGAGGAGGAGGAGGAGGAGGAGGAGGAGGCAGGAGGTGGTGGGTGGGTTGAGTCCCTGCGTGGGTGGATGATGATGATGATGATGATGGAGGAGGAGGTGGAGGAGGAGAAGCGGTGCCGGAGGAGTTCTTCTCCTGCCTGGGAATGAGGCGCGATGCTGAGGCCAGGCAGCTCCGACTCACAACCCCCCCGGTCGCTGCTGCGTGGGTGAATGGTTGGAGGAGGAGGAGGAGGAGGAGGAGGAGGGGGAATTGAGGGGGTGGTGGTCAGACGGAGGAGCAGGAGCCTCCAGCGCTCCGGGAGCAGCAGGAGGAGGAGGAGGAGGTGCATGGAGAGGATGTCCCCCAGCATGAGGAAGGTGGAGTGCTCCTCTCCGGTGTCCTGCCACTGCAAGCTGGCCTGCAGCCGCCGACCGTGTCCTCATGTCGGGCTGCAAGGTGAGTGAGTGGGCGGTGGGCAGGTAGACGGATGGACAGGTAGACAGAGAAACAGGGAGAGGGTGGCTGGTAGGTAGGTAGGTAGGTAAGACCGATGGAAAGGTCTGGGCAGAGAGGACGTCTGTGTGCGTCTTCTGCGGGGAGACAGTCAGGCTGACAGGTCTACAGAGTGTGTTTCTGCTGACCTTGTTGTTATTCAGATGTCCTGTCAACACCAGGGCGAGGAACCCCCCCACTCCCCTTACCAGGCACCAGCTAGCTGTCACCGATGTCTGTTTCATAATCCTCCTGCATAATCCCGATTGGTGCACTGACACGTCCGTCGTGGGAAAGCTTGGGCCAATGTGGCGGCTTGATGTGAACAGTGTCAGTGTTATTGGCTCGTGGGCGTGTGTCACCATGTGTTATTGAGGGCAAACTCTTCACAGGGCACTCGGAGCAACAGCATGGCAAAAGGAACTGAACTGAAGATCAGGGACTATTTAGATCTCTTCTTCGCATCAAAATTGAGTTTTAAGTCGTTGAACGATGACCTCACACCGCCTGAGTCCAACAGTGAGACTTGTGGCTGACTCACTGACATGAGTAACTCCTGACAAACACGAGTAACTCCTGAATGACACGAGTAACTCCTGACTGAGATAAATATCTCCTGACTGACATGAGTAACTCCTGAATGACACGAGTAACTCCTGACTGAGATAAATATCTCCTGACTGACATGAGTAACTCCTGAATGACACGAGTAACTCCTGACTGAGATAAATATCTCCTGACTGACATGAGTAACTCCTGACTGACATGAATAACTTCTGATTGACATGAGTAACTCCTGACTGACATGAGTAACTCCTGACTGACATGAATAACTTCTGATTGACATGAGTATCTCCTGACTGACATGAATAACTTCTGACTGACATGAGTAACTCCTGATGACACGAGTAACTCCTGACTGAGATAAATATCTCCTGACTGACATGACTAACTCCTGACTGACATGAATAACTTCTGACTGACATGAGTAACTCCTGACTGACATGAATATCTCCTGACTGATATGAGTAACTCCTGACCGACATGAGTAACTCCTGACCGACATGAGTAACTCCTGACTGACATGAATATCTCCTGACTGATATGAGTAACTCCTGACCGACATGAGTAACTCCTGACCGACATGAGTAACTCCTGACTGACATGAATATCTCCTGACTGATATGAGTAACTCCTGACTGACAGGAATAACTCCTGACTGACATGAATATCTCCTGACTGATATGAATAACTTCTGACCGACATGAGTAACTCCTGACTGACAGGAATATCTCCTGACTGACATGAGTAACTCCTGACTGACATGAGTAGCTCCTGACTGACATGAGTAGCTCCTGACATGGCTCCTGATTGATAACTGCTTGTGTTTATGCACGGTTGCATTCCTGAACCTTAGCATCTTGTGACTATTTCAGTCCGTCTCCTCACCTGACCTCTGACCTATGCTAGCTTCCTGATCTGTGCTAGTGTCCTTAGCGGCGGTAGCTACCTGATCTCTGTAGGCTCATGCCCTGCGTGAGGATTAGACGCTAGCATGCTTCTGATCTGTGCTAGGCCCCCTGATACGTATTAGCCGTCTGAAATCTGCTTGCCTGCTGATCTGTGTTACATTGGCCAACAAACTCTGATGCTATTTTTAGCCATGTGCTTCAGGCGACGTCGACATGGCCATCTGCTGTAGCTTAGCGTCACAATTAAATTAACAATGCTATCGGATCGTGGCCGTTAATAAGGTTTACTAAAGCGGAAGTTATCGTCGCTGGGATTCCGTTCCGCCAGTTGTGAAGTATGCGTGAGGTGTCAAGTGGCGCTTATAGAGAGAAGTCTCCATATGAACCGTGAACGAGGGCCATGATATCATATTGGTTAATGGTGACTATTTTTGTACACGTTGGAGTGACGGCCGGGGATACAAACAAAACGTTTGAATCGCAAGGTTCACAGAAACCATCTTGTTGTTTGCTGCCGGCTTTACAAAAACCCTGACAAACTGACCACCTCCTCCTCCACAAACGTGACATAACACTGAATGTGCCGTGTGTGTGTTTGCTGGCGTGTTTAAGCAGCCTCACCTGGCCCAGTTAGTCTGGGGCTGGATGGGGGCTGCACGCCTGAGGTGCATTGGCTAATCAGTGCGCCACAGGTTAAACCAGCCATCAATGCACATACTCGGGGAGCACAAGCATATTAGCATGTTGCCATTCACCCTACAAACTCCACAAAGCGGATCATTCACCACCTCCCTGAGTCCTGCGTTGGAGGTGCCCCGAGGAAGCCGCTTTAGCATTAGCATGGCTACACTGTATTTTGTAGGTGTTGCCTTCTCAACGAGAACGCGCCGTAGAACCAGCCCCGACGCTCTGCTGCGGAGAACCGGACGCAACGCTCTCTAAACACAAACCACGTACATACCACATCATACACGCGCTCATTCTAGTGGATGACACTCTAGCGGCGCTATATGTGACATGTGTGGGACGCTAGCTAGATAGCTGGCTGGCGGGCGCTCCCCCGCTCACGCGTGCGGCGGCTATAATTAGCGGTTAGCGATGGGGTGTGATCCCTCATTTCTTTTGTGCTTCGATCCCCCCTCTTTGGTTATTCTCAATCTGTTTTTCTGAGAAATGTGTCAAACAAGAAAGCTAGCATGTTTCACGTAATATTTCATGCATTACCCATCAACAATTTGTTGTTCATCACAACAACGGTGAAATGAAGCCCTTTAGATTGAATTCATGTTGCGTTGAGGAACAATGGAGGTGACCAGCAGGTTGACCAATGGGCAGTGACAGCCTCGCGATGGGCGTCGACATGCTGACCCCTGACCTTTTGCCAAGAGGAGGAGGAGGATCTCCTTGGATCAGCGCTGTACTGCCAACCGCTGGACGGAGGTGGGACTACAGCTCGTTGTTTTAATCAGTGGGATGGGAGACAAGGTCGTGCAGCCCTGACCCCAGCAGCTCTGGGCTGGGCTTAGCTCGGGGGCGGGGTCCGTCCCTCGCTTGGTGCTGGGTGCTAGAAGGCATAAGAGGAGGAGTTCTTGTGATGGCGGGAATGTTTTTTAGCTATTTTTTTGTTTTTCTTTTAGAAGTCAGCCAGCAGTCCATGGGTGCTGCTGCTGAATTCAGGACTGGAAAATGAACACACACACACACACACACACACACACACACACACACACACACACACACACACACACACACACACACACACACACTTAACCCTTCCTCCTCCATTCCCCTCGTCCCCGTGCACACCCCCACCTTCTCCTCCTCCTCCTCCTCCTCCTCCCCTCCTGGCTCTTATGTGCTGCTATTATGCTATTATTAGCGGTGTGTTGGGGAGGCGGAGCTCTGAGTGGCTGGCAGCTGGTGGAGGAGGAGGTGTTGGAGGAGGAGCTGGGGGTGAGGGTGGTGGTGGTGGAGGAGGAGGAAGTGGTGGTGGTCGAGGAGGAGGTGGTCAAGGAGGAGGGGGAGGTGGTGGTGGTGGTGGAGGAGGAGGAGGAGGAGGTGGTGGTGGAGGAGGAGGATGAGGAAGTGGTGGTGGAGGTGGAAGTGGTGGTGGAGGTGGAAGTGGTGGTGGTCGTGGAGGAGGAGGAGGAGGAGGTGGTGGTGAAGGTGGTGGTGGTCGAGGAGGAGGTGGTGGAGGAGGAGGATGAGGAAGTGGTGGTGGAGGTGGTGAGGAGGAGGAAGTAGAAACACCATCAAGAGGCAAATACACCATCTGCCAGAAACCTCCTGCCTTCATCTCTCTCTCTCTCTCTCTCTCTCTCTCTCTCTCTCTCTCTCTCTCTCTCTCTCTCTCTCTCTCTCTCTCTCTCTCTCTCTCTCTCTCTCTCTCTGTCCATCTGTGTGTCTCTCTCTTGCTCTGTTTCAATCATTTCATCTCTATCGCTTCATTCAAAAGTGACAGAAGCTTGACTCAATCGTGTCCTCCATAGCATGTAACATAGAAACCCATCCTGTCTGGGCGGAGGGGAACGGATACTGGGTGGTTGCTAGGAGACAACTCTCCCCCCCCCCCCCCCCCCCCCCCCTCCTTTCTTAACGACCTATTTATTATTATTTTATTGAACCTTTATCAAACCAGGATGTCTCACTGAGATCGAAATCTCTTTTGCACAAGACAGCTCATTCCTGCAACAACGGTCAAACACCGGTCACAGCAGGGGTCCACCCTCTCTCTGTCTCTCTCTCTCTCTGCTGAGGAGAAGGGGGAGAGAGAGAGAAACTTATCCTCCTTTCTTCATACACAACAGGGATCAGCCAGGAAGGAACATCTTGATCACAGCAGATCAAACCTGTCCGCCATTTTGAGGTGGTCCATCAACATAAAACGTCTCGACGACAGAGGATGTATCGCTACTGTTACTTTGAACCATATTTTATATCGCAGTGCATTTTATATGAAATCACACACACTACACTCTCAGCCAATCCGCTTCGAGAGCCGTCAAGGTGAATCTACCTTCCTGGGACCGGGGGGGGGGCTTCCCACCAAGACGAGACCGAGACTGTTGCCTTGGAAACAGCAGCTGGGGGACGGGGGACAGGCAGGCCACAGTAGCCTGGAGGTCCTGCTTCTCATCCCACCACTGCGCTGTGGAGGGACCAAGCACTCTGCTCTTTCTAAATCAATCCTCATTTAGGCCAGCGTGGAGTTTCAGGGCATCGGAGGTGTTTTCGTGTGTTTCTGTCGCCATTTGGAAGCTCTCTCATTGGACACTCTCTGTCTCGTTTCCTTGAAATCTCTGCTGTCCTTTGTAACATGGCGGTCTGTCGCGACATAAACATTTAGCTAACCTTGGCTTTCCTCCGTTTTATTAAAACGTGGGTTCACTTTTCTGCTAAAAGCGAAATATATATATATAGGCTATATATAATACACATACATGCTTATATCTGGTGCTATGCTGGTGTCCAGCTAGCCTGGTGCTATGGTGATGTCTGTCCAGCTAGCCCGGTACTATGGTGGTGTCTGTCCAGCTAGCCTGGTGCTATGCTGGTGTCTGTCCAGCAGCTAGCCTGGTGCTATGCTGGTGTCTGTCCAGCTAGCCTGGTGCTATGCTGGTGTCCAGCTAGCCTGGTGCTATGGTGGTGGCTGTCCAGCTAGCCTGGTGCTATGGTGGTGTCCAGCTAGCCTGGTGTTATGGTGGTGTCTGTCCAGCTAGCCTGGTGCTATGCTGGTGTCTGTCCAGGTAGCCTGGTGTGATCCTGTTGCTACGCTGTGCGTCCCTATACTGAGTGTATACCTGTGTGTGTGTGTGTGTGTGTGTGTTGTTTGTGTGTATTATCTTGTCCTCCTGGTCCAGAAGTACCGGCACCACGATGAGGATGCGTCCCCGCAGGACGCCTGCTCCCCCCAGCCGGCGGACGAGGCCCCGGGGCCCGAGCTGGTGCAGGTGGCGGAGCGGAGCCTGTCCCAGGTGGAGAACGTCCATGGCTACGTCGCCCACGCACACATCTCCCCCATGAAGGTAGGCGGTCACCATGGCGACGGGACAACCCTGTTCCTCTCGGTCTCTCTTACACTTTGTCTCTCTTGTCTCTCTCCTGTCTCTCTCTCTTGCTTCTCTCGTCTATCTCAGTCGGTCTCTCTCTCTCGTCTCTTTCTTGTCTCTGTCTGTCTCTCTGTCTCCATCTCTCTCTCTCTCGTCTCTCTCTGTCTCTCTCTGTTTCTCTCTCGTCTGTCTCTGTATCTCTTTTGTCTATCTCAGTCTCTCTGTCTCTCTTGTCTCTCTCTCTCTTGTCTATCAATTTCAATTTCAATTTCTGTCTATCTCAGTCTCTCTCACTGTCTCTCTGTCTCTCTCTCTCTGTTTCTCACTTGTCTGTCTCCTCCATCCTTCTGTCCTCACTGCTCTAGTTTTCATCTTTTCTCTTTCTCTCTGTCTGTCTGTCTCTCTGTCCGTCTGTCTCTGTATCTCTCTGTCTCTCTCTGTCTCTCTCTCTGTCTGTCTTCTCTGTCTGTCTCTCTCTGTCTGTCTATACGGGGTTGGTATCAGTTCATGTCAACCATATCAATGAACCAGTTCTTGTTCTGTTCTCTCGCCATCCACGTGTGTGCACATGATTGTATTTCAATTCAGAGATTATGCCGATTAAAGTCATTTATTAAACGAACATCAATAACAACAGCTTGAACGGAATTTGTGGGATGTAATAAAATAAATAACAATAAATAACACACACACACACACTGTTCTCCTCCAAATGTTTGTGGTCATCTGCTGTGTTGTGATTCTCTGTGTGCTTCATTGAAACACTAAGCGGGTGGTTCCCAACCTTGGGGTCATGACCCTGACCCCAACCCTAACCCAAGGGCACAGGAGACCAGACCAACTTCCTAAAGGTCTCATCAACAAGTTAAAAGTTGGGATAGCAAACATTTTCCAAGCTAGGAATTATGGAGGTCACGACCCCAAACCACTGGGAACGACTGCTCTAAACACTGCCGTCATACATGACCTGACATACATGACCCCCGACGCATCCGTGTTCTGGCTTCTACATGCATCTGGTGTGTGTGTGTGTCTGTGTGTGCGTGTGTGCGGCCAGCAACTTGCAGGTCATTAGGAAGCAGATGGAGGTTCAACATTTCGCATCTTGGACATTGTGGTGTGAGGTGAGCCCAGAACTCACCTGCAAAGTTTAGAGGTTGCGAAGGGGTTCAAGTACTTCTATTCTCCTTCTAAAACATACACTGGGAGGTAACTTGTTGCGGTTATTAGTACAGACTTGCATGGGTTTGATTTAGCTTGCTATCCTGGTGCTATCGTCATCCAGCGGCATGATTCGAGTCTCTCGCGTCGTTGGTTCTTGTCGGTGTTAATCCTGTGTTGGGGTCCTGGAGGTCAGATCTGCCAGACCACCGCCACCCACTAGCAGGTTGATGGTGGTGGTGGAGGAACTCCTCTGACTTCCCCTGGCCTGTATAGCTGTCCCTGGGCCCAGGAGAAGGCCCGGGCCAGTCCAGGAACTCAAATTAAACCCCAGTTCTGGTTCCCAGTTCTCTACGTCTGTGGTTCTGTCACAAGGAATCTGATTTCGAAACCGTTGGTCACCGATCATTCATTGTTGTTCAACTCTGTGTGTGTGTGTGTGTGTGTGTGTGTGTGTGTGTGTGTGTGTGTGTGTGTGTGTGTGTGTGTGTGTGTGTGTGTGTGTGTGTGTGTGTGTGTGTGTGTGTGTGTGTGTGTGTGTCTGTCTCCCTTGCCATATATGGCCATTTCTTGTCGTGGTGTGGATTGCCTAGTGCGTGGCTCTGATGCAGTTCCTGCTGGGGGCCCTGGGATCGACCAGCAACTGGAAAGTTGCTGGTTCGATCCCAGGTGTCCCTGAGCAAGACATCGAAACCCCCAACTGCTGCCGGTGAGCTGGCTGTGGTTGACACCGCCGTCAGTATGAATGGGTGAATGTGAGGCATGATAGTAAAGCGCTGTATAATTGCCGGAACCTTTGGGCAGGGAGTCGAACGCTCTTACCACTAAACTGCTCAACGTTTAACTGAGCAGTTTAGTCCAGTGTTGCCAACACACACACGCACACGCACACACACACACACTCTGGACTGAACAGAGGAGAGAAAAGTGAATTCTGAGTGAGACATGTGGCTCTCTGCTGCCACCTAGTGGACATATTGTTATACTCATGTTTAGTGTGTGTGTGAGACTGCATCCTCTAACATGCTTGTTGTGTCAGACGGTTGGCCAACAAACTCAATTCAATGCCAAGACAATTGTATGAAGCACTAATTGGTTAAGTCATTGGTTTGATATTTTAATAATCACATTTTGACGCTAGATTAGAACTCACTGACAATGACGAGCATTTTTAACAGGGAACGACACGCCCAGGTGTTGTTACCTGTAGAGCAGACCACCTCGCCACACAAACATATGGAGACGAGCTAATTACCAGGTGACCCTCTCAGGGGACGCAGTGAGACTGACTCCCGAAGCATCTTAATTGGTCCCCGGTGTGTGTGTGTGTGGGGGGGGCCCTTAAGGACGTGTGTGTGTGTGTGTGTGTGTGTGTGGTATGTGTGTTCTTCAGGTCCCTGATGCCTCGTCATCATGCTAGCTAGAGGCTAACCAGCTGCTAGTGTGTTCTGTTGTGTTCCATGCTCTGTAGTGACTTACTTCCTGGCTGGTGTTGCCACCCTCTCCTCAACAGTCTCTCGTTGCATTCTCTCCATCTCTCTCTCTGTGTTCTCTCTCTCTCTCTCTCTCTCTCTCTCTCTCTCTCTCTGTATCTACCTGTCTGTCTGTCTCAGTCTCTCTCACTGTCTGTGTATTTCTGTATCTTTCTCTCTCTACCTCTCTCTCTCTGTCTCCTAACTTTTTACTGATTGGATTAGACTGTCCTTGGTTAACCTGTGCCCGTCTGAGACTCACCTGTGCGAGGCCCCGCCCCCTGTGGTAGTGATGAACTCATTACACTGGTGTAAATGTGGAGTTTATAGGTGTACTTGACGTAGGTTTTAAAGATATAGGATATATCTTATGTATGTTGTGGATATACTAAAGATGTGCTTGATATCGGTTACATACTGTAGGTGGGCTTAAAATGGACAACAAACTGTAGTTCTATAGTGATATAGACACACCTGTTCACCTGTAGTTCTATATCCACATACCTGTTTACCTGTAGTTCTATATCCACACACCTGTTCACCTGTAGTTCTATATCCACTCACCTGTAGTTCTATATCCACTCACCTGTAGTTCTATATCCACTCACCTGTAGTTCTATATCCACACACCTGTTCACCTGTAGTTCTCTATCAACTCACCTGTAGTTCTATATCCACACACCTGTTCACCTGTAGTTCTCTATCAACTCACCTGTAGTTCTAGATCCACTCACCTGTAGTTCTATATCCACACACCTGTTCACCTGTAGTTCTGGTTCGATCCCAGGTGTCCCTGAGCAAGACATCGAAACCCCCAACTGCTGCCGGTGAGCTGGCTGTGGTTGACACCGCCGTCAGTATGAATGGGTGAATGTGAGGCATGATAGTAAAGCGCTGTATAATTGCCGGAACCTTTGGGCAGGGAGTCGAACGCTCTTACCACTAAACTGCTCAACGTTTAACTGAGCAGTTTAGTCCAGTGTTGCCAACACACACACGCACACGCACACACACACACACTCTGGACTGAACAGAGGAGAGAAAAGTGAATTCTGAGTGAGACATGTGGCTCTCTGCTGCCACCTAGTGGACATATTGTTATTACTCATGTTTAGTGTGTGTGTGTGAGACTGCATCCTCTAACATGCTTGTTGTGTCAGACGGTTGGCCAACAAACTCAATTCAATGCCAAGACAATTGTATGAAGCACTAATTGGTTAAGTCATTGGTTTGATATTTTAATAATCACATTTTGACGCTAGATTAGAACTCACTGACAATGGACGAGCATTTTTAACAGGGAACGACACGCCCAGGTGTTGTTACCTGTAGAGCAGACCACCTCGCCACACAAACATATGGAGACGAGCTAATTACCAGGTGACCCTCTCAGGGGACGCAGTGAGACTGACTCCCGAAGCATCTTAATTGGTCCCCGGTGTGTGTGTGTGTGGGGGGGGCCCTTAAGGACGTGTGTGTGTGTGTGTGTGTGTGTGTGTGTGTATGTGTGTTCTTCAGGTCTGATGCCTCGTCATCACTGCTAGCTAGAGGCTAACCAGCTGCTAGTGTGTTTCTGTGTGTTCCATCTCTGTTCTTCTTCCTCTGGTCTCTCTCTCCTCTCTCTTCTCTCCTCTCTCTCTCTCTCTTGTCTCTCTCTCTCTCTCTCTCTCTCTCTCTCTCTCTCTCTCTCTCTCTGTATCTACCTGTCTGTCTGTCTCAGTCTCTCTCACTGTCTGTCTATTTCTGTATCTGTCTCTCTCTACCTCTCTCTCTCTGTCTCCTAACTTTTTACTGATTGGATTAGACTGTCCTTGGTTAACCTGTGCCCGTCTGAGACTCACCTGTGCGAGGCCCCGCCCCCTGTCACAGGTAGCCTCCCTGGAGAGCATCTTTGAGGGCTCCTCCCTGCTGGAGGGTCATCAGGAGCTGTCCTCCCTCCCCCCCTCCTCCCCCCGACCCCTGGGGAGCCCCCTCCCCTCCACCTCCTCCAACCCCTACCCCCCGGAGAGTCCGCTCCCCTTCTGCTCCTCCAACCCCTACCCAAGCCAGCTGCTGATCCAGGTAAACCCTCCTCCTCCTCCTATCCTCTCTTCCTCCTCCTCTGTGGTAGTGATGAACTCATTACACTGGTGTAAATGTGGAGTTTATAGGTGTACTTGACGTAGGTTTTAAAGATATAGGATATATCTTATGTATGTTGTGGATATACTAAAGATGTGCTTGATATCGGTTACATACTGTAGGTGGGCTTAAAATGGACAACAAACTGTAGTTCTATAGTGATATAGACACACCTGTTCACCTGTAGTTCTATATCCACATACCTGTTTACCTGTAGTTCTATATCCACACACCTGTTCACCTGTAGTTCTATATCCACTCACCTGTAGTTCTATATCCACTCACCTGTAGTTCTATATCCACACACCTGTTCACCTGTAGTTCTATATCCACTCACCTGTAGTTCTATATCCACTCACCTGTAGTTCTATATCCACACACCTGTAGTTCTATATCCACACACCTGTTCACCTGTAGTTCTCTATCAACTCACCTGTAGTTCTAGATCCACTCACCTGTAGTTCTATATCCACACACCTGTTCACCTGTAGTTCTAGATCCACTCACCTGTAGTTCTATATCCACATACCTGTTCACATGTAGTTCTATATCCACACACCTGTTTACCTGTAGTTCTATATCCACATACCTGTTCACATGTAGTTCTATAGCTATTCACCTGTTTATTGTTTACCTGTAGTTCTATAGCTACACACAAGATGGAAGTTGCTGGTTCGATCCCAGGTGTCCCTGAGCAAGACATCGAAACCCCCAACTGCTGCCGGTGAGCTGGCTGTGGTTGACACCGCCGTCAGTATGAATGGGTGAATGTGAGGCATGATAGTAAAGCGCTGTATAATTGCCGGAACCTTTGGGCAGGGAGTCGAACGCTCTTACCACTAAACTGCTCAACGTTTAACTGAGCAGTTTAGTCCAGTGTTGCCAGCACACACACACACACACACACTCTGGACTGAACAGAGGAGAGAAAAGTGAATTCTGAGTGAGACATGTGGCTCTCTGCTGCCACCTAGTGGACATATTGTTATTACTCATGTTTAGTGTGTGTGTGTGAGACTGCATCCTCTAACATGCTTGTTGTGTCAGACGGTTGGCCAACAAACTCAATTCAATGCCAAGACAATTGTATGAAGCACTAATTGGTTAAGTCATTGGTTTGATATTTTAATAATCACATTTTGACGCTAGATTAGAACTCACTGACAATGGACGAGCATTTTTAACAGGGAACGACACGCCCAGGTGTTGTTACCTGTAGAGCAGACCACCTCGCCACACAAACATATGGAGACGAGCTAATTACCAGGTGACCCTCTCAGGGGACGCAGTGAGACTGACTCCCGAAGCATCTTAATTGGTCCCCGGTGTGTGTGTGTGTGGGGGGGGCCCTTAAGGACGTGTGTGTGTGTGTGTGTGTGTGTGTGTGTGTGTGTGTTCTGTCAGGTCCTGATGTCGTCATACTGTAGCTAGAGGCTAACCAGCTGCTAGTGTGTTTCTGTGTGTTCCATGCTCTGTAGTGACTTACTTCCTGGCTGGTGTTGCCACCCTCTCCTCAACAGTCCTCGTTGCATCATCCATCTCTCTCTGCCTGTGTCTCTCTCTCTCTCTCTCTCTCTCTCTGTCTGTCTTTCTGTATCTGTCTCTCTCTACCTCTCTCTCTCTGTCTCCTAACTTTTTACTGATTGGATTAGACTGTCCTTGGTTAACCTGTGCCCGTCTGAGACTCACCTGTGCGAGGCCCCGCCCCCTGTCACAGGTAGCCTCCCTGGAGAGCATCTTTGAGGGCTCCTCCCTGCTGGAGGGTCATCAGGAGCTGTCCTCCCTCCCCCCCTCCTCCCCCCGACCCCTGGGGAGCCCCCTCCCCTCCACCTCCTCCAACCCCTACCCCCCGGAGAGTCCGCTCCCTCTCTCCTCCACCTCCCCCTCGTGTTCTCCTCCTCCTCCTCCTCCTCCTCCTCCTCCATCTCCTTCTCCTCCTCCTCTGTGGTAGTGATGAACTCATTACACTGGTGTAAATGTGGAGTTTATAGGTGTACTTGACGTAGGTTTTAAAGATATAGGATATATCTTATGTATGTTGTGGATATACTAAAGATGTGCTTGATATCGGTTACATACTGTAGGTGGGCTTAAAATGGACAACAAACTGTAGTTCTATAGTGATATAGACACACCTGTTCACCTGTAGTTCTATATCCACATACCTGTTCACCTGTAGTTCTATCAACTCACCTGTAGTTCTATATCCACACACCTGTTCACCTGTAGTTCTCTATCAACTCACCTGTAGTTCATACTATACACTGTAGTTTATACTCACTGTAGTTTATACTATACACTGTAGTTCATACTATACACTGTAGTTTATACTATACACTGTAGTTCATACTATACACTGTAGTTTATACTCATACACTGTAGTTCACACTGTAGTTCTATACTATACACTGTAGTTTATACATACTGTTCACATGTTTTACCTGTAGTTCTATATCCACATACCTGTTCACATGTAGTTCTATAGCTATTCACCTGTTTATTGTTTACCTGTAGTTCTATAGCTACACACAAGATGGAAGTGTTTAATTGAAACTGATATGTATTGCCGTCAGACATGTCAGATTGTCTGTAGTGTCCTCTGGCGATAGTAGATTATGTGTTGTGCGTTACAGAGTGATGTGGTCTAGGTGCTTCATATTTTTGGGGGGATAAGGCGCACAATTCAGTTTGTGGGGAGAGAGGATCAACTTTGAGATCCTACTGAGCTGGTGAGGTGGTTGTGTATGAGCCTTAAGATGGGGCAGATAGTCGGAGCAGAGTTTTCGTTCCTTTTAACGCACACCCCAGCCAAGCAGGATCCAGTATTTAACAACGCTGCAGCGTAATATCTCTCTCTCTCTGTCTCTCTCTCTCTCTCTGTCTCTGTCTCTCTCTCTCTCTCTCTCTCTCTCTCTCTCTCTCTCTCTCTCTCTCTTCTCCTCTCCTTCCTCGCTCGCTCTCCCTCCCCTCCGCCTATCTCTCCTCCCTCTTTCGGCAGCGCCATGGTAACCGGGATGATGAGCACCAAGTGGGCGGTCCTGACAGGAGGAACGTTGAGGTTCTGAAAGGGGGGAGGGGGAGGAGGAGGAGGGGTGGGGGTGTGATCATCAGAGTGGGCGGGGCTGGAAGGGGGAGGGGCAGTACCTCTGGAAGAACAGAGATTTTCTATTCCCTCCCAGAATAGATTGAGTGGCTCATGGATTCAGCGTCCAGAGACCAGGAAGTGACTCGTCACTTCACACAGGGCAGCCTTGTGATTGGTCGAGAGGGGCTCCAAAGAGACTCAAAAAGTGACGGCGGGGGCGGGGTTAGGATACTGTTAAGAATAGACACGCACACACACACGGTTGTGAACATGAGGCAGCAAGGGAACAACCAAGAAATCAGCTAACCTCATGCTCAGTGTGTGTGTGCGTGTCTATTCTTAACAGTATCCTAACCCCGCCCCCGCCGTCACTTTTTGAGTCTCTTTGGAGCCCCTCTCGACCAATCACAAGGCTGCCCTGTGTGAAGTGACGAGTCACTTCCTGGTCTCTGGACGCTGAATCCATGAGCCACTCAATCTATTCTGGGAGGGAATAGAAAATCTCTGTTCTTCCAGAGGTACTGCCCCTCCCCCTTCCAGCCCCGCCCACTCTGATGATCACACCTCCTCCCCCTCCCCCTTTTCAGAACCTCAACGTTCCTCCTGTCAGGACCGCCCACTTGGTGCTCATCATCCCGGTTACCATGGCGCTGCCGAAAGAGGGAGGAGAGATAGGCGGAGGGGAGGGGGAGAGAGAGGGAGGGAGAGCGAGGAAGGAGGGAGGGGGAGAGAGAGAGAGAGAGAGAGAGAGAGAGAGAGAGAGAGAGAGAGAGAGAGAGAGAGAGAGAGAGAGAGAGACAGAGAGAGAGAGATATTACGCTGCAGCGTTGTTAAATACTGGATCCTGCTTGGCTGGGGTGTGCGTTAAAAGGAACGAAAACTCTGCTCCGACTATCTGCCCCATCTTAAGGCTCATACACAACCACCTCACCAGCTCAGTAGGATCTCAAAGTTGATCCTCTCTCCCCACAAACTGAATTGTGCGCCTTATCCCCCCAAAAATATGAAGCACCTAGACCACATCACTCTGTAACGCACAACACATAATCTACTATCGCCAGAGGACACTACAGACAATCTGACATGTCTGACGGCAATACATATCAGTTTCAATTAAACACTTCCATCTTGTGTGTAGCTATAGAACTACAGGTAAACAATAAACAGGTGAATAGCTATATATCCACACATACCTGTTCACATGTAGTTCTATAGCTATTCACCTGTTTATTGTTTACCTGTAGTTCTATAGCTACACACAAGATGGAAGTGTTTAATTGAAACTGATATGTATTGCCGTCAGACATGTCAGATTGTCTGTAGTGTCCTCTGGCGATAGTAGATTATGTGTTGTGCGTTACAGAGTGATGTGGTCTAGGTGCTTCATATTTTTGGGGGGATAAGGCGCACAATTCAGTTTGTGGGGAGAGAGGATCAACTTTGAGATCCTACTGAGCTGGTGAGGTGGTTGTGTATGAGCCTTAAGATGGGGCAGATAGTCGGAGCAGAGTTTTCGTTCCTTTTAACGCACACCCCAGCCAAGCAGGATCCAGTATTTAACAACGCTGCAGCGTAATATCTCTCTCTCTCTGTCTCTGTCTCTCTCTCTGTCTCTGTCTCTCTCTCTGTCTCTCTCTCTCTCTCTCTCTCTCTCTCTCTCTCTCTCTCTCTCTCTCTCCTTCCCTGCAAGACATCGAAACCCCCAACTGCTGCCGGTGAGCTGGCTGTGGTTGACACCGCCGTCAGTATGAATGGGTGAATGTGAGGCATGATAGTAAAGCGCTGTATAATTGCCGGAACCTTTGGGCAGGGAGTCGAACGCTCTTACCACTAAACTGCTCAACGTTTAACTGAGCAGTTTAGTCCAGTGTTGCCAACACACACACGCACACGCACACACACACACACTCTGGACTGAACAGAGGAGAGAAAAGTGAATTCTGAGTGAGACATGTGGCTCTCTGCTGCCACCTAGTGGACATATTGTTATTACTCATGTTTAGTGTGTGTGTGTGAGACTGCATCCTCTAACATGCTTGTTGTGTCAGACGGTTGGCCAACAAACTCAATTCAATGCCAAGACAATTGTATGAAGCACTAATTGGTTAAGTCATTGGTTTGATATTTTAATAATCACATTTTGACGCTAGATTAGAACTCACTGACAATGGACGAGCATTTTTAACAGGGAACGACACGCCCAGGTGTTGTTACCTGTAGAGCAGACCACCTCGCCACACAAACATATGGAGACGAGCTAATTACCAGGTGACCCTCTCAGGGGACGCAGTGAGACTGACTCCCGAAGCATCTTAATTGGTCCCCGGTGTGTGTGTGTGTGGGGGGGGCCCTTAAGGACGTACGTGTGTGTGTGTGTGTGTGTGTGTGTGTGTGTGTGTGTGTGTGTGTGTGTGTTCTTCAGGTCCCTGATGCCTCGTCATCACTGCTAGCTAGAGGCTAACCAGCTGCTAGTGTGTTTCTGTGTGTTCCATGCTCTGTAGTGACTTACTTCCTGGCTGGTGTTGCCACCCTCTCCTCAACAGTCCTCGTTGCATCATCCATCTCTCTCTGCCTGTGTCTCTCTCTCTCTCTCTCTCTCTCTCTCTCTCTCTCTCTCTCTCTCTCTCTCTCTCTCTCTCTCTGTATCTACCTGTCTGTCTGTCTCAGTCTCTCTCACTGTCTGTCTATTTCTGTATCTGTCTCTCTCTACCTCTCTCTCTCTGTCTCCTAACTTTTTACTGATTGGATTAGACTGTCCTTGGTTAACCTGTGCCCGTCTGAGACTCACCTGTGCGAGGCCCCGCCCCCTGTCACAGGTAGCCTCCCTGGAGAGCATCTTTGAGGGCTCCTCCCTGCTGGAGGGTCATCAGGAGCTGTCCTCCCTCCCCCCCTCCTCCCCCCGACCCCTGGGGAGCCCCCTCCCCTCCACCTCCTCCAACCCCTACCCCCCGGAGAGTCCGCTCCCCTTCTCTCCTCCACCCCTCCCCCCTCTCCTACCTCCTCCTCCTCCTCTCCTCCTCCTCCTCCCCTCTCTCTCTCCTCCTCCTCTGTGGTAGTGATGAACTCATTACACTGGTGTAAATGTGGAGTTTATAGGTGTACTTGACGTAGGTTTTAAAGATATAGGATATATCTTATGTATGTTGTGGATATACTAAAGATGTGCTTGATATCGGTTACATACTGTAGGTGGGCTTAAAATGGACAACAAACTGTAGTTCTATAGTGATATAGACACACCTGTTCACCTGTAGTTCTATATCCACATACCTGTTTACCTGTAGTTCTATATCCACACACCTGTTCACCTGTAGTTCTATATCCACTCACCTGTAGTTCTATATCCACTCACCTGTAGTTCTATATCCACACACCTGTAGTTCTATATCCACACACCTGTTCACCTGTAGTTCTATATCCACTCACCTGTAGTTCTATATCCACACACCTGTTCACCTGTAGTTCTCTATCAACTCACCTGTAGTTCTATATCCACTCACCTGTAGTTCTAGATCCACTCACCTGTAGTTCTATATCCACACACCTGTTCACCTGTAGTTCTAGATCCACTCACCTGTAGTTCTATATCCACATACCTGTTCACATGTAGTTCTATATCCACACACCTGTTTACCTGTAGTTCTATATCCACATACCTGTTCACATGTAGTTCTATAGCTATTCACCTGTTTATTGTTTACCTGTAGTTCTATAGCTACACACAAGATGGAAGTGTTTAATTGAAACTGATATGTATTGCCGTCAGACATGTCAGATTGTCTGTAGTGTCCTCTGGCGATAGTAGATTATGTGTTGTGCGTTACAGAGTGATGTGGTCTAGGTGCTTCATATTTTTGGGGGGATAAGGCGCACAATTCAGTTTGTGGGGAGAGAGGATCAACTTTGAGATCCTACTGAGCTGGTGAGGTGGTTGTGTATGAGCCTTAAGATGGGGCAGATAGTCGGAGCAGAGTTTTCGTTCCTTTTAACGCACACCCCAGCCAAGCAGGATCCAGTATTTAACAACGCTGCAGCGTAATATCTCTCTCTCTCTCTCTCTTCTCTCTCTCTCTCTCTCCTCTCTTCTCTCTCTCTCCTGCTCTCATCTCTCTTCTCTCTCGTCTCTCTCTCTCTCTCTCTCTCTCTCTCTCTCTCTCCCTCTCTCCTCTCTCTCCTCCTCCTTCTCCTCTCCTCCTATCTCCCCCCTCCCCCTCCGGCCTATCTCTCCTTCCTCTTTCGGCAGCGCCATGGTAACCGGGATGATGAGCACCAAGGTGGGGCGGTCCTGACAGGAGGAACGTTGAAGGTTCTGAAAAGGGGGAGGGGGAGGAGGAGGAGGGGTGGGGGTGTGATCATCAGAGTGGGCGGGGCTGGAAGGGGGAGGGGCAGTACCTCTGGAAGAACAGAGATTTTCTATTCCCTCCCAGAATAGATTGAGTGGCTCATGGATTCAGCGTCCAGAGACCAGGAAGTGACTCGTCACTTCACACAGGGCAGCCTTGTGATTGGTCGAGAGGGGCTCCAAAGAGACTCAAAAAGTGATGGCGGGGGCGGGGTTAGGATACTGTTAAGAATAGACACGCACACACACACTGAGCATGAGGTTAGCTGATTTCTTGGTTGTTCCCTTGCTGCCTCATGTTTACAACCGGGTGACTTGACTCAGAGAGCGAGAGACAGAGTTTAAATGGAGGGAGAGAGAAGAGTCGTGGACAGACTGCAGGGGGCGCTCTCATATCACTCTGTTTTCACTCGGGTCTTAACCAGGTGTGACTCCGGCTTCACTCTAGTTCCACTGCGGTCTCACTCGCATCACGTCCAGTCGTCTGCCGTCTGCTGTCTGTGTTAGTCTCTCTCTCTCTCTCTCTCTCTCGCTCTCTCTGTCTCTCTCTCTCTCTGTCTGTTGCTGAAGGCTTGTTCGGTGTCTAATCAGACTCGGGAGAGAGAGAGAGAGAGAGAGAGAGAGAGAGAGAGAGAGAGAGAGAGAGAGAGAGAGAGAGAGAGAGAGAGAGAGAGAGAGAGAGAGAGAGAGAGAGAGAGAGAGAGAGAGAGAGAGAGAGAGAGAGAGAGAGAGGAGAGAGAGAGAGAGAGAGAGAGAGAGAGAGAGAGAGAAACTAGGTAGCGGAGGATGGGTACGAGTTGAAGTATAGCTCCCCCCCCCCCTCTCTCGCTCTCTCTCTGTCTATGTCTCTGTCTCTTTCCCTCTCACACTCTGTCTCTCTCTCTCTCTCTCTCTGCCTCTCTCTCTCTCTGCCGTGCTGCTGGTGTTTGTGCTAGCGCTAGGCTAGAGGAGCTAGGAGAGAGGAGCCTAGCGCTAGGAGAGAGGAGCCTAGCTCTAGGAGAGAGGAGTTAGCACTAGGAGCCTAGCGCTAGGGGAGAGGAGTTAGCGATAGGAGCTAGAGGCAATAGCGGTAGCAACAAGCAGCAGCATGCTGGGCTCCGTGTGGTACGCTAAGAAGATGGGCAGGCGCATCATGGGCACGCTGCGGCGCACTAAGACCCTCCACCGACGCCTACTGGTAGGTGGGGGGAGGGGGGGTGATACAGCATCAGGGATCGGGAATGGCTGAGTGATGGGGGGGGGGGGGGGGGGGGGGGGGTGTGGTGTGTGTGTGTGTGTGTGTGTGTGTGCTTGTTTCACAACATGTGATGGTCTCACAACATTTGGTGGTCTCACATGTGCTCATCTCACGTGTTGGGGTCTCACAACATGTGCTCATCTCACAACATGTTGTGGTCTCACGTGTTGTGGTCTCTCGTGTGGGTGGATGTGTGTTGGTGGGGGGGGGGGGGGGGGGGGGGGGGGGTTACGATGGGGAGAAGGTTAATGTTGTGTTTATGTGGTGTTGTGTTGTCATGTTGTGTTTGTGTGGTGTTTGCATTATTACATCGATAACTGTACTTGTGATGTCCCAATGGCCGTCTCCGTTTGTGATGTCACGCATCTCCCGGTGTGCTCGGGTGTCCTGTCTGTGATCGTTACCTTTGATCGGCTGGTTTATATTGTATTTCGATGCCATGTGTTGGTGATGTCATTCAACATAGCGTGACTATGACTACAGTCAGTAGTACTATTATTATGGGATGGACTGTGTACTGGGGGGGGGGGGGGTGTAGACTGGGACGTGTGTGTGTGTGTTGTGTGTGTGTGTGTGGTGTGGTGTGTGTGTGTGTGTGTGTGTGTGTGTGTGTGTGTGTGTGTGTGTGTGTGTGTGTTGTGTGTGTGTGTGGTGGTGTGTGTGTGTGTGTGTGTGTGTGTGTGTGTGGTGGGACCTGTGTTCAGGGCAGATGTGACAACCCCTGCAGTAGCAGATGCCTTCCCCACCGTTGCCTAGCAACCGCAGGTCCCTGCCATGCAGCGATACCCTCCATATATACAGCTGCCATGGAGAGAGGGTCTCTCTCTCTGTCTCTCGTTCTCCCCACCCTTACCCCATATGTCTGTCTTTCTCTCTCTCTCTCTCTCTCTCTCTCTCTCTCTCTCTCTCCTCTCCCTCCCCTTCACCCCATATGTCTCTGTGTCTTGGTGTCTTTAATCAGTAGCTACAGCATCTCTCCAATCTCATGTCTCGTCGTGTCTCAGAGGAGGAGGAGGTTGGAAATTCTTCCCTCCATCACGTCCTGGTTCTGTGTCCTTCTCCCGCCAAGTTGTCGGTGTGTTCAGAAAAGAGCCCGCGTGCCGCACCGTGCTGCTCGGGTGAATTAAAACGGCAATTTACAACGTGACATAAAATGTGACAGACAATAAAAGACGGAACAGTAGATAAAAGACACTTCGCGCTGCTGCAAAATGGTCTGTTGGATCCAGAGGCCTGGCAGGTGAAGGACAGGCAAGTCTGTATGTGGTCGGTCTCTCACACGGCTTCCTGTTTGGAATCAAAGTTGAATTTAATCTAAAAACCAAATCACAATAATATAAGATAAGATAGACCTTTATTAATCCCGAAGGAAATTCTTCTGCCAGAGGTTCTTTGTTCTCGAAAACACACAATACAACAGAAAGGAGTATCACGTTTGTGTTATTACGTACATGTTTGTGTCTCGGTAGACAAACAGACGATGGCTTTTAGATCCAACACACCAGTTTCTAGTTCACTAGAAACTCTCACTGAAGGGAATACAATCCTATTGGCTGCCGCCACTGACTCATTTGCTAGTCGCAGCTATATCAACTTGTGTGACGAAGGTTTAGGGGCAACATTGGTGGCCCACAACATGCAGTTGTGTGTGTAGTGTGTGTAGTGTGTGTAGTTCTGCAGCTGACCTCCAGGTGGTGCTGTGGACGTGCCGAGGCAGAGTCCAGACACTGAGCCCAAATCCATCTCATATCCTCTTTTTTCATTTAGTCTGCCTCCTCTCATGTGTTAAACCACGCTTCTTTAATTCCAAGGGACTGAAAGTTGTACTGTGGAATGTGTGTGTGTGTCTATGTGGTCATGCATGCTATTGGTCATTGCAAGACTTCCTAGCCTGCTGATTGGTCCATTCAAACATGGAGAAGAGCCAGGGCTAGAGTTGTGTACTCTTATTTATATTATACAAACAATGGATTTTATATTTATATTACAATTGATTTATTTTTATATATATATATATATACATACACATATATTATGGATCAATTATTGATGCCATGATTCTTTCCAACTAATCTCTGTAACATAGAAAGCTACTCAATAAAAGATGTCAGGTTTTCCCTCATAAAACATCTATCCATACTTCCATACTTACATTCATTGACACGTCCCAGGGTCAGCAGCTTCCTGTGCAAGCCCCTCCCCTTCGCTCCCAAGCCCTGCCCCATCCACCCCACTGGACCATCCATCCCTTATCACACCGGAGGCTCCACCTCCGCCCGGCCGCAGTGTCGCTCGTCGTCATGGCGACGTCACCACACTATGTGGGTTATTATGGGCCGTGTTCCTGCCTGTATAAATCATTTGGACGTTAATTATTTAGCCGTACAGAATGCTGATATATCCCTCGGTGTCGGACCATCTGTCACCCAGGGCCGGCGATGTCTGCCTAGACCACTAGACCAGGAGCGCTTCAAGCTGGACTCGCGTGTAGGAAATATGTGTGCGTACAACGTTGGTAGTAGTATTGGCGAGATGGAACTTTTGCTGTCTTTGTTTGTATCTTCATTGACGCGTTCCCGGGACGAGAGTGTTACAGCGGAACTTCTGATCCAGCAGTCCTACTGTGTTACAGCAGAACCTCTGATCCAGCAGTCCTACTGTGTTACAGCAGAACCTCTGATCCAGCAGTCCTACTGTGTTACAGCAGAACTTTCTTTGTTTGTTTGCCAGTGCCACGCTTACAGAACTCTGCCTCCAGCCACATCATTGGTCGAAAAACAAATATAAAGTGAAAGAAAGTAAAACGCCCCTTTCATCCAGATCGGAGCTTGTCTGCCATCAGACTTTAAATTTAGATTATCGTCTAAAGTCTGATTTGTGAGACCAAGGAAGGTGCAACCATCTTGCTAAAGAGTGAGTCCTCGTTGTGTTATGACTCTGTGACGCCTTGTGTGTGTGTGTGTGTGTGTGTGTGTGTGTGTGTGTGTGTGTATGTGTGTGTGTGTGTATTTGTGTGCGTGTGTGTGTGTGTGGTGTATTGATTATTAATGCTGTGCTGACATGTGACGTGCTGGCTGGCTCTGGTTAATTGGCAAGAGGAGAGAAGATAAGGGAGAGAGAGAGAGAGGTGGTTAGAGAGAGAGAGAGAGAGAGCAACAAAGAGAGAGAGGATCTATTCTCCATGCTCAGCAGGAGGTATCTGGGCACTCACTTTACACTCTCGTGTCCAAGAGGCGAAACTAATCTGAAGGACGGCGAGTTCGGAGGACGTTCTTCCATCGGCGCATCACTCCACCCCAATCCTCCACCCCTCCTCCTCCTCCTCTTCTTGGTTCTTCTGGGACTCCCCCGGGGAGAGCATGACCACGTATCACCCCGGATCGGACTTCGGCCTGAAGGCGGCCAATGGCGTGGCCCGGCCGGCGCTGCTCAACCCCAACGGCCGAGCCCGGGTCAACATCGACCTGCAGGAGTCCCTGGCCCACCTCCACCCCCTCCAGCGCCAGCACGCCATCCAGCTCCACCAGCAGCGACAACAACAACAACAACAACAGGCGACAACCCAGCAGAACTCCTCCCAGTCCACCATGGACCACAAGCCTCAGAGACGGAGCCCGCTGCCGCCGCCCCAGGTCCAGACCACGCAGTCCAGCTTCACGCTGGCGGGGTCGTGCCGCGGCCGTAGCCGCTTCGTCAACCTGCGGGACAGCGTGAAGAAGAGTCCGACGAAGAGCACCGCCAAGGTCAACAGCTCCCAGCAGGGGGCCGGCAGACCGCACATCCCCTGGGTGCCCTTTCGCTTCGGCAAGGTACCCCCACCTCCCACCCCTCCACCCCCAACCCGGGTGGCTCCCCTGCCTGGAAGCATCGGGTCTGCAGGGTGGAGTCTTGGGTCGGGTCGGGACGAGTGTGACTTCTTGTAGTTCCTTTTGCAGTTCTTGGTGTCAGGGTTTTCGTGCCAGGGTCTCTGGTCCTGGCCGGAGTGAGAGCGAGCAGCTTCAACGCTGCGAGGGCGTTTGTGAGGTTCAATTCCATGCTGAGAAACGCCCTGACGCACTGACCATGTGTTGTGAGGTGCTTTGGGTAAATATGGCATCCACTAAACGGCATCATGTATCGTACAGCGTCTGTTGGAGGGATTGGAGGTCACTCTGCAGGGATGGTAACCAAATGTTTCAGAATCAAACTTTTCGACAAACGTACGTACTTACTGTATGTCGCTTTCGATAAAAGCATCTGCCAAATGTAAATGTAAGCTGACACGGGGCTGTCCTTCGCCTGGGGTTACAGGGTGATGTGGGTGGGTGGTTTGATTGGTCGTGGACAGTTGACGTTTTTCATTATGGAGAATCAATATGAATCAGTCATGTGTGATTATGTTTGTGTGGTAAACATGTGTGCATGGTAGGCTATACATTTGTGTCTTAGGGTCTCGTTAGAGCAACCATTCACCCATTTCTCGCTTAGCTTAATATCCACTTGTTTGATATTAGGCCGAATATGCTAAATGGTCAATTCCAAAAACATGACAAACTCGGTTGGGGATTTTTTTTGTTTGTGACTTTTGTGGTGCGATTGTTGTGGTGTTGCTTTTGTAGTCATTGGGACGTGATTAACGACGTCAGGCACGTCCAGATCTAGGCCAGAACTGGGCCAGGACTAGACCAGATCTAGGCCTGCTGGATCAATGCTGTTGATCGGTGGGTGTAATTTTAGCAGCGCTTGGTTTTCCATGGATGGCCAGAGCTGAGAGCAGTGGTGGTGGTGGAGGAGGAGGAGGAGGAGGAGGAGGAGGAGGTGGTGATGGTGGTGGTGGTGGTGGTGAAGGCCATAACCTGGAGATGACATCGTGGCAGGAAAAGTTTGAAAACGCCCTTTGACCTTGTGGAGGTCAGAGGGCTGACAAGCTGTGATGCTGTCACTTTGACAGAGGAGAGAGAGAGAGGGAGAGATGGAAAGGTAGAGAGACACTGAGGAAGTGATAGGGAGAGAAGGAGAGAGATGTAAAATGAGAGGGAGAATAACTGGCCTTTCTTTTAGTAGATGCACACACACACACATACATACATACATACATACATACATACATACATACATACATACATACATACATACACACACATGAACACACACCCTCAGTGGCAGACGTAAGACAAAAAATCAAATCAAATTCATGTGACTGGGGGGTGGGATGTTAACAACGGGACTGTTTCTGATTGTGTCATTACAGGCCTGTCAATCCACTTGGAGGAGCGGCGGTGCTTACCGGTGACAGGCAAGTCTCTCTCTCTCGCTCTCTCGCTCTTCTCTCTCGGGAGAGGGGCGAGTGGCCACAGGCAGATGGAGTAGAGAAACCCAAGACACACACAGCGTGGCACACACTCTCGTTTGGCGGCGCACGAACACACTGTCACTGTTGTGTGTGACCTCTGGACGACCCGTGACCCCACCGTTGTTCAGCAGGCAGAGGGAGCCATGCCCTCGTCCCCCATAATCCCCGTCATCCCCGTGTCGCCCATCCCGGCCGAGGGCGCCACCCGTCCACCAGCATCTCCACCATCACAGGTTCACCTCCTCCACCTCCTACTACCTCCAATCCTCTGTACTCTCTCCCCGTCTCTTCTCTCCTCCTCTCATTACGTTCCTCCTTCATTCACCTGGCCATGCTCTCTCTTCCTCGTCCCCACTGTTTTGACTGTTCTCCTCTTATTTCTCCTGCTTCCTCCTCCTCTCCCCTTCCCTGCTGCTCTGTCTCTCCCCTTTCCTCACCCCCTTCTCCCTCTGACCTCTACTCTGCTCCTCCCTCATCTCTCCTCCTCATCTCCTCTCCTCTCCTCCTCATCTCCTCCTCATCTCCTCTCTCCTCTCCTTTCCTACTCATCTCCTCTCCTCCTCATCTCCTCTCCTTTCCTATTCATCTCCTCTCTCCCCTCCTTTCCTACTCAACTCCTCTCTCCTTTCCTCCTCATCATCTCCTCCTCTCCTTTCTTCCTCATCTCCTCTCTCCTTTCCTCCTCATCTCCTCTCCTCCTCATCTCCTCTCTCCTCTCCTTTCCTACTCATCTCCTCTCCTCCTCATCTCCTCTCCTTTCCTATTCATCTCCTCTCTCCTCTCCTTTCCAACTCTTCTCCTCTCCTTTCCTACTCAACTCCTCTCTCCTTTCCTCCTCATCATCTCCTCCTCCCATTTCTTCCTCATCTCCTCTCTCCTCTCCTCCTCATCTCCTCTCCTCCTCATCTCCTCTCTCCTCTCCTTTCCTACTCATCTCCTCTCCTCCTCATCTCCTCTCCTTTCCTATTCATCTCCTCTCTCCTCTCCTTTCCTACTCATCTCCTCTCCTTTCCTACTCAACTCCTCTCTCCTTTCCTCCTCATCTCCTCTCTCCTCTCCTTTCCTCCTCATCTCCTTGGGAGAGAAGGATGGGGGGGCAGGAGAGGTCAGGGGTCATTCATTTCACTATGCATCCATTCCTTCAGCACCAGTGTTCATCTGGTCCACAGGGACGCCTCATGTCCTGTTAAATGCCCCACCATATAGACAGATGGATAGCTGTGCCAGCATACCCACCAGTTGGTACGGTCCACTGGGTCCGTCAGGGCGGGACACTCCCACTTGTGATGTCACTCATGGATAGATATGTATTTAAATAGATTGTGACATTGCTGTTGAGGGCCGTTAAAACATAACACGAAGTCGGGATACAGAAACATATCCTGTGGAGGGTGAAGTAGATATACTGTGACATGTAATATATTTATATATATATATATGTACATGATGCATGTCATAATATGGTGGCTGATCGCTGTCACATGATGCGCTGTGGTGTGATTGGAGGCTCCTCGTCGTTGTTGTGGTTTATTTGTTTTTATTGGAGATAGTTAATTGCTAGGCAACATTGTTGAGAGAGAGAGAGAGAGAGAGAGAGAGAGAGAGAGAGAGAGAGAGAGAGAGAGAGAGAGAGAGAGAGAGAGAGAGAGAGAGAGAGAGAGAGAGAGAGAGAGAGAGAGAGAGAGGAGAGAGAGAGAGAGAGAGAGAGAGAGAGAGAGAGAGAGAGAGAGAGAGAGACTCCGCGCGGTCTCCAGTTAAGCTCCATCCTCTGATCGCCATGACGACCGTAAGTCCTCCGCATCCCAGCAGCATGACAGGAGGATGAGGAGGGAAGTTAAGGGTGATGAAGGTCGTGAAGATGATGGTATTGGGATATTGTTTTTATAACACCTGTGTGTGTGCCTGTGTGTGTGTGTGCGTCTATCTGTGTGTGTGTGTGTGTGTGTGTAGGCTAACCCTCCGCCCGTGGTGGTGAATACAGACAGCCTGGACACGCCTCCATATGTGAGTACCTGAGCGCACACACACACACATTACATACACACACACACACACGTCCCTCATACATACACATCTTCACACATGCCAACACACACACACTTTCCTAACTCACACATAATCACATTCCTTGTTTACACACACACACACATACATACTTCCTCCTACACACACACACACACACACACACACACACACACACACACACACAACACACACACACACACACACACCCTCATGCCATACATGCCTCGTAG
The DNA here is from genome assembly GCA_002895965.2 of Coryphaenoides rupestris. Taxonomy (NCBI): domain Eukaryota; kingdom Metazoa; phylum Chordata; class Actinopteri; order Gadiformes; family Macrouridae; genus Coryphaenoides; species Coryphaenoides rupestris. The sequence continues at coordinate 101,025 of PIJE02000314.1, forward strand.
ATATGAAACATCGCTCTGTGTGTGTGTGTATGCGTGTGTGTGTGTGTGTGTGTGGGCGTGGGCATGCATTCCATTCGGTGTATCTGTGCGTGTGCGTGCGTGCGCAGACCCTCCCTCTGTAAATCAGTGTATGGACAGCCCCCCCACCCCTCCTGCTCTCCTCCTCCCTGGCTGATTATATTTCCCAGGGGTCTTAGCACGGCAGGGGGAGGGCGGGGGAGGGGATGTTGGGGGTCCCCATTAATCTGGTCTCTCTCAGTATGGTGACACACACACACTCTGCTGCGGTCAGGACCTGCACACAACACACACACACACACACACACACACAGGCACACACACACACACACTCTCTCTATACACACACACTATATATACACACACACACACACACACTTTCTATACATACACACACCCATACAGCACACGCACACACTCTATATACACACACACACGCACTCTATACAATTGGTAATATAGTACTTAATAAGTACGGTAAAAAGTGACCACAAGCGTATTGTATGACAGCTGGTCGCTCGCTGGTCCCGTGAGAGTGTGTGTCAGTCTGAGTGTGTGATTATATACATATATTTTTGTTTGAGTGTGTGTGTGATTATACATGTATTTCTGTGCGTGCGTGCGTGCGTGTGTGTGTGTGTGTGGTTTTGTGTGTGGGTAGTTGACCGCTGCCTCTGTCTTGTTCTTGCAGGTGAACGGAACGGAGCTGGATTATGGAATACGAGGAGAATAACCCTGGACGGGGTGGCACGCTAACATACCGGCCACAATAACCATGACACCAGCCCTTCTATCAGCTATAAGATAGAACTTTATTAATCCTGAAGGAAATTCTTGTGCCAGAGGTTGCATAGCAATACAGTACAATACAACAATAGAGAAATCACCAGAATAATAAAAATAAACTAACAGATTTACAAATCAAAATATACAAATATATACGCAAGATAAGATATTCAGACGGCGAAAACAATTTGGCATAATTGAAGTGTAATACTGTGATAATAATAATAATGGTTAGGGGACGTATTGCACCTGATAGAAAGAATATTAAGAATATTGCACATAATGTTGAAAGGTAATGTAGGAGAGGTATTGCACATGACATTAAGAATATTGCACACGATGATGAGAGGAGATGAGAGGTAGTATTACAGATAATATTTAGAGATAACATGATATTAATAATAATAATAATATCACGCTAGCCGTTCTATCAGCTATCCCGCTAGCTGACACAGACACACACACACACACACACACACCGTTAAATACTAAAGTATTACTACTTAATCTGCCTGAGGTGTTTATTTAGAACATACTTGAAGTGATGGGTTTTTGTTAATTCCATTTTGACCTAATTCAAAACAGCTCTGTCTGATGGATGGGGTTCTACTGTCTATACTCTGGTGTGTGTGTGTGTGTGTGTAGGGTTCTGTACGTGTGCTTCTATTTGGTTCTAAGGGACTGTGTGGTTCTGCCTGGTCCTATGTGGTCCTGAGGGGGCTATGCAGCAGGTGTAACCCCCCCTGTGTGTGTGTGTGTTGTGTGTTGTGTGTGTTGTGTGTGTCATCTCCAGGGAAACTCCGGGCTGGGCCTTCAGCATCGCACCCGGGGGATGTGGGCAGGCCCGATAACCCCCACATAGGGGAGGACCCCAGCATCTTCATCACCAAGGTGATCCCCGGAGGGGCGGCGGCCCAGGACGGACGGCTCAGGTGAACACACACATGCACCACAAACACACGTGCAACACACAACATGCACCAAAACACACCCCGCAACATACACACACTGCACCACACACTCACACCACGTACGCGCACATCGCTTATGCTTCATACCACCAAAGGCACCTGTGCCACCTTTTACTTTGTCGACATGAGAAAAGATGGGAATTGGAAGACAACTTTTTATTTTTGGCAAGCGCATTTAGAGTCTAGTAGAATACTTTATTGAGTAAGGTCCTTTGGTCTTGCTATGTTTACCAGACTTGGTTTGTCAACTGGTGTTGTTGTTGTTGTTTTTGTAGCTGTTGCTATGGAGCTGATATCTCTCTGGGTTATTCATGAGCAGCCAGCCAGTCAGTCAGTCAGTCCCGCTACACCTGATCCAGGTACTGACAGACTGTCTGTTACTGGTGTGTGTGTGTGTGTGTGTGCGTGTGTGTGTGCGTGTGTGTGGCGCGCGTGTGTGTGTGCGTGCGCGCGCTCCGCAGGGTGAACGACGTGATCCTGCGCGTGAACGACGTGAACGTGTGCGACGTGACCCACAGCCGTGCGGTGGAGGCGCTGAAGGACGCGGGCTCCCTCGTCCCGCTGTACGTCCGCCGCCGGAAGCCGCAGTCCGACAAACTGATGGAGCTGAAGCTGGTGAAGGGACCCAAAGGTACAAGCACCTCGTATACACCCCGCTGTTCCTTATATACCCTGTTAGGACCTAGTTATATACCCCGCTGTTCCTTATATACCCTGTTAGGACCTTGTGATATATACTCTGAAACTCCCTCATTATATACCCTGTTATATACCCTGAAACTACCTTGTTTATACACTGGAACTACCGAGTTTATATACCCCGAACCTACCTAGTTACAGTATATACCCTGAACCTCCCTAGTTATATACCCTGAAAGTACCTTGTGATATAATCTGAAACTAGCTAGTTATATACCCTGTTATGACCGAGTATGCACCCTTAAATGACCCATTACAGTACGTGCTGTCTTGTTATATACCCTCAGACTACTACTACTACTACTACAGCGTGTTATGTGCTCTGAATGTGTGCAACCCTGATGTCATCTACCAGCTGATTGGTCAGACTTGACACAGAGAGCCGAGAGTCTAGAAGCTTCTGGTCTGCGTACAGTGAGCCTCATTGATCTCTCTCTCTCGGTCTGCCAAGATGCTTCAGTCAAATCCTTCTGGGCCGCCTCTGAATATTCACTAAAGACACCAAAGACGCAAGAACAAAGCCTCGGTTTCCAAGGAAACACAATAAAATATGCTTTTGGAGTGTTTTATTTTATTTTTTTTACTGCACTTGTGCCGATGTTAAATAGTTAATGATGTTATTGCTAGAGTCTTCCCGGGGTTCTGTAGCAGCTGCTATTTGATGGTTTGTTAGTGTAGCCAGCGGCGGCGCTCATGTGATGTGCTCTGCACCCCCGTTATTGGGACTTGGTCTCTCCCAGGTCTGGGCTTCAGTATAGCAGGCGGAGTGGGCAACCAGCACATCCCGGGGGACAACAGCATCTACGTCACCAAGATCATCGAGGGCGGAGCGGCCCATAAAGATGGCCGCCTGCAGATCGGAGACAAACTCCTAGCGGTGAGTCTGCACTTCCTGTCTGTAAGGGAAGGTTGATGTTGCACTTCCTGTTTGTAAGGGGAAGGTTGAGCGTGTACTTCCTGTTCATGAGGTAACATCCTTTCTTTAATATAATGTGACGTCATTTTAAACTTTGTGACATTTAAAGAGATGTGTTGTAACAAATGTAAGTCTATTAGCACTTTCATTCAAATTCAGGTGTGTGTTTGGTATGTTCTTAAAAGCCAACACGTCCAGCACTAGGACCCGGGGAGCACCCTGGGCCGGTCACCCGCTGGGAGGGAGTGACCGGCCCAGGGTGAATCGAAGGCGACCGTAGCTCTGTAACCGTGGCGACCCTCCATCCTCTCCAGGTGAACAGCGCGTGTCTGGAGGAGGTGACCCACGAGCACGCCGTCACGGCCCTGAAGAACACCCCCGACGTGGTGTACCTGAAGGTGGCCAAGCCCCACAGCGTGTTCATGAACGAGACCTTCGCCCCCCCAGACATCACCAACTGTAAGACGAGACGAGAAGAGATGAGATGAGATAAGATAAGAGAGAACTCGTGCCATAGGTTGCTTAAAAAAATACCATAAGAATAAAAACAATAGACTAATAAATGCATCGTGTATACGCCTAATAGAATAGCAATAAAGGTAAGATACATTTAGTATAAAATAAATGAAGTTTGCAATGGTATTGAGAAGTTGTATTGTTTGCTGTGTCTCACTATTTTGTCTCTTTCCTTCTGCCTCTCCCCATCTCTCTCTCCCTCTTTCTGTCTCCTCTTTCTGTCCCTCTTTCTGTCTCCTCTCTCTCTGTCCCTCTTTCTGTCTCCTCTCTCTCGCTGTCTCTCTCTGTCTCTCTCTCTCTCAGCCTACTCCACCCACATGGAGAACCACGTCAGCCCGCCCTCCCTCCTGGGGCAGCCCGCCCCCCCCGCCCCCTCGGGACGCTACTCCCCCACGCCCAAGGGCATGCTGGGAGACGATGATGTCACCAGGTCAGCCCAAGGTCACCCGCTGTCAGTCAGGAGAAGTACAGGGAGAGGGAGGGGTGATGGATGGATGGATGAATGGATGGATAGACTGATGATGGGTGGATGATGGCTAGAGAGATGGACATATCTCTCTGTCTCTGTCTCTCTCTGTGTGTGTCTGTCTCTGTCTCTCTCTCTGTGTCTGTCTCTCTCTCTCTCTCTGTGTCTGTCTCTCTCTGCTGTCAGTTAGCACTTGGCACTGAGGGGCTATGAAGGGCAGTGTGAGTGTCTGTGCCACCACAGCACCCTCTAGTGTCAAAAACACGGCACTACACCTAAACACCACCCGTACGTGGTCGGGTGATGGAGAAATGAGAAATGAATGGGTTTTGTTGTGTGTCGTCCGGATGATGATGGACAGCTGTGGGGCGGTGTGCGTCTGACCAATAGGGAGCCTCGGAAGGTGGTCCTGCACCGAGGGGCCACGGGGCTGGGCTTCAACATCGTGGGGGGCGAGGATGGCGAGGGCATCTTCATCTCCTTCATCCTGGCGGGGGGGCCGGCCGACCTGAGTGGGGAGCTGAGGAGAGGAGACCGCCTGGTGTCTGTAAGTGCTGAGTACTACACACTAGAATACACACTCCAATAGACACTAATACACTAGAAAACACACACACTATAATACACACTCCAATAGACACTTAATACACTATAATACACACTGCGATGCTCACCAATACACTCCGTCTCCAGGTGAACGGGGTTGACCTGCGCAGCGCCACCCACGAGCAGGCGGCCGCCGCCCTGAAGAATGCCGGACAGACCGTCACCATCGTGGCGCACTACAGACCAGAGGGTAGGTCACCTGACACACCTGGTGAACATACACCTGGTGAACATACACCTGGTGAACACACACCTGGTGAACACACACCTGGTGAACACACACCTGGTGAACATACACCTGGTGAACAGACACCTGGTGAACAGACACCTGGTGAACACACACCTGGTGAACACACACCTGGTGAACATACACCTGGTGAACATACACCTGGTGAACATACACCTGGTGAACATACACCTGGTGAACATACACCTGGTGAACATACACCTGGTTAACATCACACCTGGTGAACATACACCTGGTGAACATACACCTGGTGAACACACACCTGGTGAACACACACCTGGTGAACACACACCTGGTGAACATACACCTGGTTAGCATACACCTGGTGAACATACACCTGGTGAACATACACCTGGTGAACACACACCTGGTGAACACACACCTGGTGAACACACACCTGGTGAACACACACCTGGTGAACAGACACCTGGTGAACAGACACCTGGTGAACAGACACCTGGTGAACAGACACCTGGTGAACAGACACCTGGTGAACATACACCTGGTGAACAGACACCTGGTGAACACACACCTGGTGAACATACACCTGGTGAACATACACCTGGTTAGCATACACCTGGTGAACATACTGCACACCTGGACAACATACAACTGGACACACCTGGTGAACACACACCTGTCTGAGTGCTGGGTAGAGCCGTGTGACCGGGCGAGGTCTTGTGTCGCACGTCTCCAGAGTACAGCCGCTTCGAGGCCAAGATCCACGACCTCCGGGAGCAGATGATGAGCAGCAGCATCAGCTCCGGGTCGGGGTCGCTCAGAACCAGCCAGAAGAGGACTCTCTACGTCAGGTACCACCACCACCACCTCTATGACCGGTACCACCACCTCTAGGTCCAGTACCACCTTCTGATGACGTGTGTGTGTGTGTGTGTGTGTGTGTGTGTGTGTGTGTGTGTGTGTGTGTGTGTGTGTGTGTGTGTGTGTGTGTGTGTGTGTGTGTGTGTGTGTGTGTGTGTGTGTGTGTGTGTGTGTGTGTGTGTGTGTGTGTAGAGCGCTGTTTGACTACGACAAGACGAAGGACTCGGGCCTGCCCAGCCAGGGCCTGAACTTCAAGTTCGGGGACATCCTCCACGTGGTGAACGCCTCCGACGACGAGTGGTGGCAGGCCAGGCAGCTGACCCCCCAGGGGGAGGCCGAGGAGGTGGGGGTCATCCCCAGCAAGAGGCGGTGAGACACACACACACACACTGTACTAACACACACACACACACTGTACTAACACACACACACACACACTGTACTAACACACACACACACACACACACATGGCCTCACACACTGTGTTCTGTGTTTCCAGGGTGGAGAAGAAGGAAAGGGCCCGACTTAAAACGGTCAAGTTCAACGCCAAGTCCAGAGACCGAGGGGTGAGTCCAGAGCATCCTGTCTAGAACCTTCTGTTAATCTAGAACCTTCTAGAACACGGTCTAGACTCTTGAACACATTCTAGAACCTTCTGTTAATCTAGAACCTTCTAGAACACAGTCTAGACTCTTGAACACATTCTAGAACCTTCTGTTAATCTAGAACCTTCTAGAACACGGTCTAGACTCTAGAATACATTCTAGAACCTTCTGCTTGTGTCCAGAACAATGCGACAGCGCTGTGCGTAGATGAATGACACGTATTACAGTTGTACTTCTAGACAGCCGTAGAAAACAGCTCTTCGTCGATGTATTGTCAGTTAAAGGTACTATATGTAAGAATCAGTGCATTCTGGGTTGAGACAATAAAAATCAGAAACTAATGTTAGTTCTAATCAGAATTAAACCACATTTAATAAAGCTATGAAATATATGTAGATTTTAATTATCCACGCTTACGTGTCACTTCATTCCTTTTCCCGTGAAATCCGACCCGACTCAAATATAAGAGAAATCATCCAGAAGCTGTTCTACCAACAGAGAGTCTGGAAGCTCTCATGTTTTAACTTCAACCACAACCTGCTCACTAACTGGTGATTTAAAGAGATTTGTGCTGTAAAATCCTACATGTAGTCCCTGAACAGATTCATTATTCTTACATACAGAACCTTTAAACAAATTTCTTGTTTTGCTGTATAGTGACAGTTTGTGCATCCTTTTTAGATTTAAATAAGAGTATGGAAAGTAACGAAGGAAGAGATAACCACCCCAGAATAACGTCTCCGTTTCTAACCTGCACTGTTGCATTCTGACGAGGCCCCGCCCCCTGCAGCATGCTGGGTCTCCCCCCCACCACCCTCCTCTACGTGTGTTCACACCCCCCCCCCCTCGGCGCTCGGCGTTCCGGCCCTCGCTAAACCAACACCACTACCGCCGTTGTCGCTAACGTGCGCTGCGCCCTGTCTAACACGCCACTCCACCGAGGGGCGAACAAAACACGCATGAGAGACCCCCCCACCCCCCTCGATAACGCTTGCCATTGATGTCTGACTGTCTGCACACACACACACACACACACACACACACACACACACACACACACACACACACACACACACACACACACACACACACACACACACACCCTCCCCACACTTTCCCCCTCTCCTCCCCCCTCTTCCGACTCTTAACTCATCTCACTTTCTTCTAAAAATCCAACCTTTTATTTTAAATGCCAGGCTAAGATAAGATTGAACTTTATTAACGCCGAAGGAAATTCTTGTTTAGGAGCATATTTAAGACGAGGGTTTTTTAAAGTGCCTTCCCGGTGGATCAGAGGCCGTGTCTGCAGGGCCTCTCTCGCCACAACGGCATCCTAGTTCTTCAGAGCAGTTCGGGTCAGACAGGGAAGTGCTGAGATGTGTCCTGCATCAACAACACAGCTGGGACTGCACCCCAGCAGCACCCCCACCAGAACCTGCAGCCCCCGTCCCCCCAGAACCCGACCCAACAGAACCAGAATCCTCCTCATCTCCGCATGCCCTACCTGCATGTCATTAACTCGTTCTTCCTCCTCCTCCTCCTCCTCCTTTCGTGTCTCTGCTCCACCCTGGAGGAACAGGAAGAGGAGGAGGAGGAAGACGAGGAGCACCGCCTTCTAAACCCCCTCCACCTCCACCTCCACCCTCTCACCCGCCCCCAGACTCACACACCGAGCTCACGATGTTAGAGTTGCGCCTGTAGCTAGCTACCAGGATGTGGCGTCTGTTGCTATGGCAACAAAAGGGCCCTGTGGATGAATTATGGGATAGAATGTTCTCTGTGTCTGTGTGACTTTGGTTATACTAGTGTTATGTTAGTAGCCGGTTAAAAAGTTAATGGTTAAAGCAGGTTGAAGCCTAACCCTCTGCTAACCTGCCGGAGGTGTTTATCCTTGTGAGGTTAGTGTCAAGGGTCACTCGCGCAGGGAAGAAGGGGGCGGTCCTTACATCGCTGTCTTCCATCTCCACCTCTCATGTTTGTCTCCCCCCTCCCTCCCCCCCCAGCAGTCACTCACTGACAAGCGTAAAAAGAACCTTTTTTCACGAAAGTTTCCGTTCTACAAGAGCAAGGACGCGAGCGAGCCGGAGACCAGCGACGGCGACCGTAAGTACCGTGCGCCACGCCACCGCCGCCGCGCAGGGGGTCAGGGGTCGGGTCAGGAATCGTTCGGTCAGCCACGAGAGAGGAGTGGGGCCGCCACACCCCTCCCCCCCCCCATCAGTCCCACTAGCCCCTCCTAGATGCAGGAACCCCCAAATTCCAGTTGGCCTCCGCTGGTTCTCCTCCCATTGATCCAAAATGGCCACCACGCAGAGGCCAGTCTCTCCCGGTCTCTCTCTCAGTCTCTCTCTCTCTCTCTCTCCCTCTCTTTCTCTCTCCCAGTCTCTCTCTCTCTCTCTCTCTCTCTCTCTCTCTCTCTCTCTCTCTCTCTCTCTCTCTCTCTCTCTCTCTCTGTGGCTGACCTCCATTAACACGGTGTCTCTTTGGCTGTGTCCCCCCGTGTCTCTTACCCCACAGGATGCCTCGGACGACATGCTCACCAAGAACCACAGTAAGTCTGTAGCCCCGCCCCCCCATCCAACTCCCGGCCACGCCCCCCCCGCCCCCCTGTAGGTAGACCACGCCGACCGCCGATGTCCGACGGTCCACACCAAAGGACTGGTCCACAAACTTCCAAAATTAAAGTATAAGTTAAAGAATGAAATCGTACGACTCGAGACTGGAGGTGTATTGATGCCTCGTTCCATTTATCTCGGAAGTTCGGAGCTGGGAATGAATCACACCCTACTTCACCGCATTCCAACTACACAAGTCGGAAAACCACAACTTTTGTTGCGCTTGGGTTTGCTCTCGCCAGTTTAGCCACTGTTAGCGATACCAGTGGATAACAGCGTATCAAGCGGAATTTTGCGCTTTACAAACACGGCACTGCGTGTGTACGACTGATTTAATGAGACACAAACAGACAGACGTGCTTAAAAACAGTATATTACCACAGCTTTCACTACTGTTGATGCGCGGAGCAGCCAACTTAGATTTCGAAGTCGGTGTTGTGTGATTCTTCCGACTTTCCGACTTCAGGGGGCGTTCCAGGTGCAATTTCCGACCGGTAACTCGGAAAATCTGACTTTCGAGTACAAATGGAACGCAGCATGAATACAAACCATCAGCAAACTGAAAAGTGTTTTCAAGCACTCTATGAGCTCGCTAATGCTGGACCACAATGTGTTGAAATGGAAAAGGTTCTTGTTTGTTCTGCTGTGTAATCGTCACGCCTGTTTAGTGTCGGCACAGAGGAAAGATTTTTCCCGCTAGCTGCAGAGATTAAGTTAAAATAAGATGTACTCCTCGTATTAATCCTAGACGGGACATGTCACAGCAGAAAATACAGGACATTTACAAGAATTACAAATATTGAAAACATTTAAATAAGACAAGTAAAATACAAAATATACGGTAAATGTATGAAGATACACAATTACGAGTGGCAGAAATGTAAATTAGAAACGCAAAATTAAACATAGTTTATAGATGTTTACATGTATTAATAGGTAAGTGAACAGTTAAATAACACGTTTCGGTTCAGCACTAGCATGAAGCCACGCTCGACCACTTCACGCCTGTTACTTGCGTGTGTGTGTGTGTGTGTGTGTGTGTGTGTCGGCGTCTGTGCGCGTGCGTGTGTGTGTGTGTCTATCACGTGTGTGTCTGTCAGTGTCCAGGAGGTGAAGGCGAGGTCACACATCCATTCGGTTAATGCTGCTCTGCTGACAGTAGGGCGGAGAGCAGTAGTAATGATCACACGCCTGCCCTTCACATGATGCATATAACGTGTGGGGGTTGAACTCCTACTGCTGCCCGGGTGCCTTTGGGGCCTGCAGCGGGGTTGTGGGTCTCCTGGTGTCTCTGGGTGGTGGTGTGGCGGTTTCCTGTTTCCTGTCTGCTTCACGACAGAATCTTTGCACCGCCGCCATGACAGTCTTGTTTTTCTTTGTTTTTGTTTTTCTTTGTTTGTTTGTTTGTTATGATCCAGACCATGTGACGTCTAACGCCAGCGATAGTGAGAGTAGCTACCGTAAGTGTTCGCCAAAACCAAACCGCTAACTAACCAACGCTACTGTCTGCTACCGGTAACCGCGGCAACGCTGGCCAGCCCCCGAAACTAACCGATGATCTGAACGCCAACCTGTAAGCGGATGTGTACGTTGGCGTCTGTGAAGGACGAGCTAACGCGGCCGCTGGCTAAGTTGAAGCCAGCATGCTAACGCTAATGCTAACCGCCAGCCCATTGGCGGCTTTAAGGGCTTTAATATCAGCATGACCTGTCCTTCACCTCACACTCACACTCACACTCACACTCACACTCACACACACACACACACACACTCTCTCACTCTCTCCACTCACTGCAGTCACCATCTCACTCTCATGGCCCCTGACTGATAATCTTTGTGTGTGTGTGTGTGCGTGCGCCTGTGTGCGTTGTCTAACCTCGGTGTGTGTGTTTGTGCGTTCCCTAACCTCGGTGTGTGTGTTTCTCACCAGGCGGTCAGGAAGAGTACGTCCTGTCCTATGAACCAGTCACCCAGCATGAAGGTGAGTGCAGTCCGCCTGCGGGTGACTCTACTGATTATTATGTAACCGCACAGCTCAATATTATACACTGGTTCACCAGGACACTTCCTGTTGGGCTAATGCTGGTTTGCTAGGTCACTTCCTGTTGTGTTATTATTGCTGGTTCATCAGGTCACTTCCTGTTGTGCCATCACTGGTTTGTTAGGTCACTTCCTATTGTGTGATTGTCACTGGTTTGTTGGGTCACTTCCTGTTATGCTAGCACTGGTTTGTTAGGTCCCTTCCTGTCACGGTAACGCTGCTTCATTTGGTCACTTCCCGTTGTGCTAACTCTTGCTTCCCTCGCCGCCAGTCAACTACACGCGGCCGGTCATCATCCTGGGCCCCATGAAGGACCGCATCAACGACGACCTCATCTCCGAGTTCCCCGACAAGTTTGGCTCCTGCGTGCCGCGTAAGCCCCGCCGCCCACTAATGCCCCTTTTCCACGGTCACGGTACCGCGCGGTACGGCACGGTACGGCGCGGTATTTGCGTGTTTCCACTAGCACGTAGTACCTGATATCAGGTACTATTTGGTATCACATCTGCCCCTGGTTCCAAGCCAGCCGAAGCGGTACTATGACGTGACGTCAGCCGACTGCCTTCCACTGATTGGCCGACGAGTGTCGTCACTGGGAGCGTCATAAGCGCACGACGACCGACCAGACAAATAAACACGAGACTCGACCACACCACTTTTTAAAACCTGACTTTTAAAAAATAATAATAATACACAATACACAAACGCTTCGGTGTCCTCCATTGTTGTGTTGTTGTTGTTCTGGTCTTCCGGTTTTGTGCGTGGCTTGGCGCGGTGTAAATGACGTCACGGCAGTTCGCGCAGCCGTGTTATGACGACCCCGCCCACGTCGAGGAGGTACTATATGGTACTCAGTTGTAATGGAAACAGACCCGAAAAGTACCATGCCGTGCCGTAACGCGCCGTATCGCGCCGTACAGTGACCGTGGAAAAGGGGCATTAAGATGGTCCCTGAGCAAGACGCCACCTAACCCTACCTGCTCCTGACGTGTTGGTTGTTACCTTGCATGGTTGGCACCGCCGTCGGTGTATAAATGGGTGAATGTGAGGCAATACTGTAAAGCGCTTTGGATAAAAGCGCTGTATAAATGCAATCCATTTACCACTTACTTATTTTATTTGTTTGTGTGTAAAGTTTGAACATCAGGTCAGAGCTCTGATGCTCTGTTTTGTTACCCCCGGAACCGTTCCGTTTTGTTTGACTGGAAATCCCTTCGGAACTCTCAACAGAAGCTAGCCAGTGTGTGAAGGTGAGTGAGTGAGGTGATAAGTGGGGGGGGGGGGGCTCGCCACCGGTGGCGTTCGGGAAACACTCTGCAGTGACACGTGGTGGTGGTGGCTGACTCGCTAAAAAACCGTATTTTTCGGACTATAAGGCGCACTTAAAATCCTGTAATTTTCTCAAAAATCGACAGTGCGCCTTATAATCCGGTGCGCCTTATGTATTAACCTCGAACCGATTTTATGTGGTACACGGCGCTTGATGGATTGTCGGCGCATTACGGCTACCGCGGCGTAATACTTGATGGATTGTCGGCGCATTACGGCTACCGCGGCGTAATACTTGATGGATTGTCGGCGCATTACGGCTACCGCGGCGTAATACTTGATGGATTGTCGGCGCATTACGGCTACCGCGGCGTAATACTTGATGGATTGTGTAATACTTATTGACCAAAATTCAAAATGTATTTACCTGTGGGTACAGTACAGTCTAGAGGACTGCGCGGGCCTGGAAAGTAGGCCCTAGCCCGGCCCTGGCCCGAGAGAGTGAGGCCCCAGCCCGGCCCGGCCCGCCACATTATTAGAACTCTCAGGCCCGAATTAAGCCCGACATGTTTTTTAACCTCCCATATTTGCGACTAATGTCGCAAACTAGACTTGTTGCCCAGATGCGACAAGTCTAGTTATAGACTTCCGATCTTATTTGAGCACTTTAAATGGCATAAGTGGTTATATTTAGTTTCATTTCAATTTTAAGTTATTTTAGGAAAATGTTTGAAGCATTTTGTAGGCAGTTAAATATTTTTTTTTATTTTCTGAAGTGAGTGACGAGCAGCTGCGCGGCGATTAACAGTTGATCCATTCGCTACATATCAGATCAATGTTGAATAGGCTACTACAAATTATATCCCAGTGAATAGGCTACAAAAAACAACTCAACAGTTAAAGCGTATATCAGTGTTTATTATTAAACGTAGCCTATAAAAACCATTGGAACAATAAGCACACGGAAGTGCGGAGAAACTAACAGAGAAAACAGCTTGTCTTACCCGAGTAAGCCTTGACTAAAATAAAATTCACCAAAACAGGCCATTCCAAGAATAATAATAATCAAGGGCGTATTTTTGTTTTGGACATTGGTGGGGACATCACAGATATTGCGCCAAGGATGCGCAATTACGCAACCGTGAGGTGTGGATATTGGTGGGGACATGTCCCCAGCGTCCCCACTAAATTCTACGCCCATGATAATAATAAAAAAACGTCCAATCACACAAAAACAGTCAGCCGCTTAACATGGCAACATGTCTTTTTAAGTCACTTTGCATCATGAATTAAAAGAATCGCATCCACGGTTTCAGGGGACAGTCCAGTCCTCCTCTCCTCTATTACTCTTCCAGCGGCGCTGAACGCACGCTCACTGCTGCTGCTGGTAATGAAGCCTCTTTGAATTTAATTTAATTTAATTGAGAGAGAGAGAAAAAAAAGCCCGAGCCCGCCCCGCATCCGAGCTAATGATGGGATAATTGGCCCGAGGCCCGACCCTCGGGCTGTCGGGCTTTCGGGCCCCGGGCTCCATTGCAGGGCTCTAAGTGCGCCTTATGTATGAAAATAGACCCGTTCATTGACAGTGCGCCTTTATAATCCGGTGCGCCTTATAATCCGGTGCGCCTTATGTATGAAAATAGACCCGTTCATTGACAGTGCGCCTTATAATCCGGTGCGCTTTATAGTCAGAAAAATACGGTACTCGCTGACCGCTGAGCAAATTTTATTTGTTTGTGTGTAAAGTTTGAACATCAGGTCAGAGCTCTGATGCTCTGTTTTGTTACCCCCGGAACCGTTCCGTTTTGTTTGACTGGAAATCCCTTCGGAACTCTCAACAGAAGCTAGCCAGTGTGTGAAGGTGAGTGAGTGAGGTGATAAGGGTTAGGTGGTGTCTTGCTCAGGGACACCTCCACACTTAGCTAGGAGGAGCAGGTAGGGTTAGGTGGTGTCTTGCTCAGGGACACCTCCACACTTGGCTAGGAGGGGGAGGAGCCCGGGGATCGAACCAGCAACCTTCCTGTTGCCAGACAACCGTTGTTCTTACCTCCTGAGCTACGGCCGCCTGCCCCCCCCACACACAAATGAAAATACATACGCACGCACACACTGAGCTGATGTGAGTCGTGGCGTTGGTTGTGCTTGCGGTGCAGACACCACGCGGCCCAAGCGGGACTACGAGGTGGACGGCAGGGACTACCACTTCATGGCGTCCCGCGAGCACATGGAGAAGGACATCCAGGACCACCAGTTCATCGAGGCGGGGCAGTACAACAACCACCTGTACGGCACCAGCGTCCAGTCGGTGCGCCAGGTGGCCCAGAAGGTACGTGATTCTAGCCGCCGTGCCGATGTGTCATGTGACCACCCCGCTCTAGTGACATCACATGTGCGTGATCGGTCGACCCAGTGGACTTGGGACGGTGGTGTCTCCGTGGTAACTGTTTCGGTGGTATCTCCGTGGTAACTGTTTCGGTGGTGGTGTCTCCGTGGTAACTGTTTCAGTGGTGTCTCTGTGGTAACTGTTTTGGTGGTGGTGTCTCCGTGGTAACTGTTGCGGTGGTATCTCCGTGGTAACTGTTTCAGTGGTGTCTCCATGGTAACTGTTGCGGTGGTGCTGTCTCCGTGGTAACAGTTGCAGTGTTTTCTTTGTGGTAACTGTTGTTGTGGTGGTCTCCGTGGTAACGATTATTGTGGTGGGGTCTCCGTGGTAACGGTTGCGGTGGTGTCTCCGTGGTAACTGTTGTGGTGGTCTCCGTGGTAATGATTATTGCGGTGGGGTCTCCGTGGTAACGGTTGCGGTGGTGGTGTCTCTGTGGTAATAGTTGTGGTGGGGTCTCCATGGTAACTTGCGGTGGTGGTGTCTCCGTGGTGACGGTTGCTGCTGTGTCTCCAGGGTAAACACTGTATCCTGGACGTGTCGGGGAACGCCATCAAGAGGCTGCAGTTGGCCCACCTTCATCCCATCGCAATCTTCATCAAACCCAAGACTGTGGAGAACATCATGTAAGATACCACCGCAGTACTACCACAGTACTGCAACAGTACTACCACAGTACTACTGCAGTACTGCAACAGTACTACCACATTACTGCAACAATACACACTGATGCATAGTACAACCACAGTACTGCAGCAGTACACACTGATACACAGTATTACCACAGTACTGCAACAATACACACTGATACACAGTACTACCTCAGTACTACCTCAGTACTAGCGTAGCCCTACTGAGTCTGTCTGCTGTGTCTCCAGGGAGATGAACAAGCGTCTGACGGAGGAGCAGGCCAGGAAGACCCTGGACCGAGCCAACAAGCTGGAGCAGGAGTTCACCGAGCACTTCACAGGTGAGACGGCGCCCCTGGGGGGGTGTGTGTGTGTGTGTGTGTGTGTGTGTGTGTGTGTGTGTGAAGCCAAGTCTAATGATGGTGTGTGTGTGTGTGTCCCAGCTGTGGTCCAGGGAGACACTCTGGAGGAGATCTATGAGCAGGTGAAGCAGATCATCGAGGACCAGTCTGGCCCCTGCATCTGGATCCTGTCCAAGGAGAAGTTATGAGGAGGAGGAGCAGAGACACACACACACACACACACACACACACAGAGAGACACACACACAGAGACAGACACACACACACACACACACAGAGATACACACACAGAGATACACACACGCAGGGCCTACGGTACGCCTCCTTAATGTTTAAGGGAGAGGACTTCTGCTTTATTTTATCTTTCTTTATTTTAATTAATTCTGGGGGTTTTAGCGTAACATTAACAAAAGGGGGCGGGGGGGCCAGAGTTTCACTCTCAGGACCCAGGAAGAAAAAGCAGGAGGCGGAGCTTCACCCGCACACAAGGTCACGAGGTCCTTCATCGGATATCTTCCTTCTGCGCTTTTATTTTTTAATTGGCTCTCTTTACGCCCCTCCTCCTCCTCCTCCACCCCCAGACCTGCTCTTTTATAACCTAACACTGTTTGGCCCACCTTACCCCCTCCTGACCCCCTGAACACTCCCCCCTTCCTTCCAGCGCTGCACCCCCCCCCCCCCCCCCCCCCCCCCCCCCCCCCCCGGGTCACACATTTCACCACAAGAACCACAGCGCAGCACAAGGTCAGAGGTCGCAGGGATCAGAGACCACGAAACAGAGACAAGCGGGTGTATTCACTGTTGCTGGCCCCGCCCCCTTCCTCCTCCTCCCCCCCCCCCCCCCCCCCATGAGCAGGTGGAACGCTGGCGGAGCGGCCATTTTGAGTATGTCTGTATTTTTTCACGGTGCGTCGGGGCGGTCTGCACCGCGGGGGACAAATGCCATTTCCGGGAGTCCGTCTGCGTGTTTTCCCGCAGAACGCTGACGCAAACAGAGATTTCAGACCTTGTACATGAGATTCACCCTTGGTGAACTGCCTATTTTGTTATAATAAAAGTCTATATTGAACTCGACTCGAGCACTACTATGGGGGAATTATTTTCTTTGCATTGTTAATCGTAAAAAAAATGAAATAGAAAGGTATCCAGATATTTGAATATGAATATATATATATTTTTTTCTTTTCTGTTATCACCACCGCGTCTGTCTTTTACTTTTCTTTTTTAATCAATTAAACAGAAAATTTAACAAAAAGATGAGTTGTTGGAGTGTACTTCATCCGTCACACGGAACAATATGAACTGAATTTAAACTCTTATATTCATAAATACGAGTCTGTCTCCATGTTGGAGTATGAGGGCATCGCCAGGCATGGAGAGCATCTTACTTAGAATTAATTTAATTCTATGTTTATAATATAATTATAATTACTGATGCCTCCAGACTGATCTGTACTTGTCTCCAGTTCCTTTAAGTTATCATGCCTCACCTTCTACATATGGTTAAATATAGGATGGATATCGTTAATCAATTTAACGACCCCCCCCCCCTCCTCCTATTTAATTTCAGGTCAATACTGTACATCAAATTAAAGTATTACTCTGGTTAGGACACACTTTGAACCCCAGTTCGAGGTGCTTTCATTAAGTTTTTTGTCAATGAACAGTTGTGGTTCATTATGAAGGAGAGAGATGTTGGGAGGGAGAAGATAAGGCCACGCCCACATCACCACCGACGCTGGTCTCTGATTGGCTGCAAGATGCAGACGCGGGCATCTCTGAAACACAGAACTTTGATCATTGAATACAATGGATTGATTTATTACAAGTTAGTAGAACTAGTTACTAGTTAGAACACAAAAGTTACACACACACACACACAAATACGGTTTTGGGTTTTAATGACTTCCACAGTAAAACAGCAGGTGGTATATATATATATTTATATATGCACTATTTCAAGTTTCATATTTTGCTGCATTTGGCTGATTTCGGAGTTAATTCATTGCCGAATCTGGCTGATTTCAGAGTTAATATTTTGCTGCATTTGGCTGATTTCAGAGTTCACTCATTGCACTTGGGTGAGCCCAACACTGCGAGGCTGAAGTGACTCCAGAATCCGTCCGGCTCGGAGCGGTTCGGTTCGGTTCAGTTCAGCGGCCCCTTGCGTCCCTTGACCTGCCGCGACGCGTCCGCCGCGCCGTCCTTCACGTCCCGCACCAGGCCGTCCGTGAGGCGGGCGGCGCGGCGGCCCAGCTCGCTCTCGGCCGCCCGGTGTCGGAGCCGCCGCGCCGCGTCGGAGCGCAGGAGCCACCGCGCCGCGTCCCTGCCCGCCAGCCGCGCCCTCAGCACGGCGTGGACGGTGAGCCGCGCCGCCCCGCGCACCGGCCTCGACCCGGCGAGCCGCTCCACCGCCCGGGCCTGCTGGAGGAGCGCGGAGAGCAGGTACCGGAGCACCATGTTGGCCCCCCGGTGTGGTGGTGGTGGTGGTGGTCTGCTGGTGATGGGAAATAAACGTCCTCGATATTCACCAACAACACGAAACATGAAATGACTTCCGGTGGTGTCCTGTGTGTTAATGACTCCAGTTCCCAGAATGCAATGAGGTTGTGTTGCATTGGACATGCGCAGTAGGACGCAGACGCTGGTTGGTTGGAAGGTTTTTTAATTTTTATTGAACAATAATATTACATTACAAAAGGCACATCATATTCATTTTCTAAAATATTCACATGAATAGAACCGAGCGAATGCATTCATCAAACAAACAAATAAAAATTAGACAAATAAACAAATAAATAAATAAATAAATTACTAAAATGAAAGAAAAGGGAGAACACAAGTGGTTAGTGAGGAAATAAGACCTGTAAATATTCAAACAGATGCTGGGCTCCTAACATGTTACAATACTTCAATGATCTTTTATATAACGCTGTGTCGTCCAAAAAAGCTCTGAAGAAAGTCATCAGAAAGCGACATTTATTAATAAAATATTTTCCCTAAATAATCAAATTATTATTTCTATATTCAATATTGGAACGCAACAACAACACAAATGAAACTACTTCCTGTGCTGTTGTGTGTTAATAACTCCAGTTCCTAGAATGCATTGAGGGCATTGAGGCATTGGGCATGCGCAGTAGGACGCAGACGGCTGAAGTTGTAAATAAAGGAGACACCTGTGGCTGTACAGGAAACAGAACATAACACTTCCTGGGCGCTCTGTGTCAAAGTAAAAGCCCCTACCACTGTTGTTTGAAGTCCTATGTGGGTTGGAAGTAATTATGACTTAGTAAGTATAATTATGACAAGTAAGTATAATTATGACAAGTAAGTATAATTATGAATTATCACACAACCAAAGTGCAAAAGAAAATCTTTTTGAGGTAATTTTAATGTATAATGTTTCTGGCTAAAACTTAAGTTGTCAATTAATATGAGAGGACTTGAAGATTGTTAGTTGTGGTTATTGTTCTCATAGTTTTCTATAGTAGTTATTGTCATAGTATTGTTGTTGTTGTTATATAGAGCGTAAATAAACAAGAACACGTGTTCAGTGTAAATGAACGCGTGGTGTAGTGGCGGTCAGCGGCCACTAGGGGTCAGCATTGAGTCATTAACGTTTACCACACAGAAGTCCTTCCTCACTTTGATCACATTCACTTCTTTAGGCTCCAGGGTGCGTGTGAGCCTCGCTGGGGCCCCCAGGGGCCGCGGAACAAGGATCTCTTTCTCCCTGAGTTGGAGTGGAGTTACCCAGGACGTATAGGAACTATCTTCTTGTGTGTAATGGCAATAAACTCACCAGGATTGCCATTAACGTTGAAAATCAACGTGTGTCATATAGGACCAACTTTCTATCAAACTCTGAAGTTTATTTTATATTATCACATTTTTTCAGACTTTTTTTTAACATGTTTCAACGCTTGTGGCTATTATGGCTATAGATGTGCCCACTGTAACTTATTAATTTCCTTATCCTTCATTGTTCTGTGGAATAAAGTAATGTTACAAATATAACTAAATACAAAGTGTATTAATTAAATACATGAATAAAGTTATGCCACTTTCAAAGCTTCTTTGGCAGAGTGGCGAGAGAGAGAGAGAGACTGACTGGTATTCAGCAGCTGAAAACAACACACACACACACACACAGACACACACACATATACACACACAGACACAGATACACACACACAGACACATGCACACACACAGATACACACACACAGATACACACACACACACAGACACATGCACACACACAGATACACACACACAGATACACACACAGACACACACCCACACCCCTCCCCCTCCCCCTCCAGGATGCGCGCCCCCGGAGCAGGGCGCGCCCCCGGGAGCGTGGAGCACTAACGGAGAGAACCGCACGCGGCCAGGCAGGCGGTCCCGGTCCCGAACCAGATCCTGTTCCTGATCCCGGTTCTGGTTCGTGGTGGATTCAAGGTGATCCGGTAAACGGGAGCAGGGCGGCGGGGCGGCGGGTCCTCCAGTCCGGACACGGAGACTCTCTGACGGGGCTTTTTAGAACCCGGAGCTCGGCGTTCGGGGGGACCGAAACAGCCCTCCTGGTCCCGGTGTGAGTCCCGGTCCCGGTACCGGTCCACTTCCCGGTGACTTACCTGGAATAAGGAGGAGGAGGAGGTGTTGGTAAAGTCATGGAGACCGACTCGGCGGCGGTGAGAGGAGGAGGAGGAGGAGCAGGAGGAGGAGGCGGCGGGGACGTGGACCCGGCGGCCGGAGGACTGAGTTCCGTGGAGCCGCTGGTGGAGCGGATCCTGGAGGCCGCGGTGGTCCAGCAGCAGGGCCGCCTCCGGGTGCACGGTAAGAGGATGATGACCGGAGGAGGTGGAGGAGGCCATGAACAACAAGTTGAGGGATCAGATCAGACATCACCACACACACACACACACACACACACACACACACACACACACACACACACACACACACACACACACACACCTACACACACACACACTCACTCACTCACTCTCCTACACACACACCTACACACACTCACTCACTCACTCCTTCACTCACACACACACACACACACACTCTCTCCTACACACACACAACCCACACACACACACACACACACACACACACACAGCGTTGAACTGGTTTTACTAGACACAGCTGGGGGCCAAACAGTTTACACTCTTACTTTCTCTAACTTTCCAGACCCGAGTGTGAGTGTGTGTGTGTTGGTCATGTTGATCTCCCCTCATCCCCCCCTCCCCTCCCTCCCTCGTGTCTCCGTGTGACCGGGAAGCCGTGACGTCAGTCGCCCGTTTTTTCTCAATGATCTCATCTCGGTAGCGCCCAGATTCCTGGACACAGGCATGGTCACGGTCCGGAGTGTGTGTGTGTATGACTCTATGTATGTGTGTGTGTGTGTGTGTGTGAAAGAGAGAGAGAGAGAGAGATGGGGTGTGTGTGTGTGGGGGTGTGTGTGTGGGTGTGGTAGGGTACTCTGCCCTACAGGTAGCGACATCTGTGTGCACCGCCCCCCACCAGGAAGTCTGTTGGTGGTGATGTCATGGGCATCTCTGTCTCTCTGTCTCTCTATGTCTCTCTCTCTGTCTCTCTGTCTCTCTCTCTCTCTGTGTTTTGAGGAGTGGTTGTCATGGTTACCTCGTCTCGGTTGACTCCCAGAGCTACATCTGTCTGAGATGCTTCAGTTCTCTTCCCACACAGCTGGCAGGAAGGTGCCGGGCTCACTTCCTGCTGGCCCTGAGATGCTGGGAATATCTATCTATATATATCTATATATCATGATCTGTCTCCATGGATGTTCGGGGAGGATTGTATATATATATATATATATATATGAGAGAGAGAGAGACTTTATTTTGTGTTTGACAACCCTAATTACACTTTTGACAGCACACATATGACAAGCATCCCAACACCTTTCTGTAATATACTGTAATATAATATACTTTAATATAATACACTGTAATATAATATACTGTAATAATATAATATAATGTGTGTGTAGATTTATACGCTGTTGTGTTATTGGGCTGTTGGTTTTTATCTTGGCGTCATGTAAATTACATTTTCCACGGCATTACATTTTTAGATTGATTGAACTGAGAGAGACTGAGAGATCTTGGAAGGAGCAGGAGAGGAATTTAGTGAAGAGAGGTGTAGCAGACAGCATGGTGGAGGTGGAGACCAGGACGCCAGAGGGGGCGGGGCTTCCCCTCCATCCCCGCCATGTGGTCGCTGTCACACACACGCACACACGCACATGTGTGTGAAAAGCATTGATGTTTCTCTGGTCATCTGGTGTTCAGAACCAGAAGCAGGACTGGTGTCTGGAGTCTGGTTCTGGTGGGATTAGAGGTGTGCGTTGCTGACTCCCCTGGTTCTTTGTGATCTCTCTCTCTCGCTCTCGCTCTCTCTCTCTCTCTCTCAGTTCAATCTAAAACTTTAATGCCGTGGAAAATGTACATTTACACGATGCCAATTGCCACGATAAGAACACAATGCTCAATAGTCCATAACAACACAGTAATAAATATGGAAGACAGAGCGGTGTTGGGACGCTTGTCATGAGTGTGATGTACAAAGTGTAATTAGGGTTGTCAAATAAGAAATAAAGTTTATCTTCCCCATCTCTGCCCCCCGCCCCCTGTTGCTTCCCGGCTGCTGTCTCTCTGCTGTCTCTCGTCCGCAGGACAATAGCGTCGCTGTAGTGGACAGGAAGTAGATCTTTCCTCTTCTGGTGTCCGCTCAGATTCTCCTGCTACCTGTCTCTCTCGCTCTCTCACTCTCGCTCTCGCTCTCTCGCTCTCTCTCTCTCTAATCAGGCCAGGATATCCCCTCTCCTGAAACAAACCCAGCTCCCTCAGACCCCCGCTGGTCTATATTAAGCCCCGGTCTATTTGTGGACCTGCGACCAGTGGAAAAACCACATCGGGTCGGGCGTGGGGTCACATGGTCCCTGTGTGGTTACTAGTTCCACGGCGGGCGTGTTGTGACTCAGGCACTGGGGGAGGGGGGAGGGAGAGAGGGGGGGAGGGAGAGAGGAGAGAAAACATGGACGCCTTGGAAGAACCTAACCTGGTTTCCAGGAGTGGTGGAGTTACCATGCTCCAACATGGCAACCCAGCAGAACACACACACACACACACACACACACACACACACACACACACACACACACACACACACACACACACACACACACACACAGATGTCTTTCAGACTCCATGTTGGTTTTTACTGTAACTGTTTTGTGTGTGTGTGTGTGTGTGTGTGTGTGTGTGTGTGTGTGTGTGTGTGTGTGTGTGTGTGTGTGTGTGTGTGTGTGTGTGTGTGTGTGTGTGTGTGTGTGTGTGTGTGTGTGTGTGTGAGAGATAAACAGCATCAGAATGCAGAATACACCCTGGGAGACTTGATGGGAAACATGACGATTCCATGTGAACAACCATCAACCAATCAGATTCCAGATCACCCTCGGGGGGGTTAAAGGTCAGGGAGAGGGGGTCTGATGACTCAAACATGGCGGTCACAGCTGACGAACAACACTCAAGAAAGAAAATGTTCTGAGACACACATATTTGGACTTCCTCTGCGACGCCCTCTCGGGTCTAGCGTGGGATAGCGGCGCTAGGCTAGCTCCGGGGGAAAATCTAGCGACTGTTGTTACTTGGTTACTGGGAGGAGGGTGTGTTAATGATCTCTGATCACAGCACCTGAACACAGGTGAACCATAGCATAGCGTTAGCCAACACCCACTAGGTATAGCAGACATTAGCCTGTCAACACAGATACGAGGCCCGGTCTCAAGTGCTAACAGAAGACTGTGTGTACCTTGACCGGCTATTCTAACCAGCTATTAGCTGGTGCTAACATGAGATTGAATTAATGCGCATTCAAGGCTAATACAACCATAGCCAGCGCTAGCACCCGGCTACGCGTTCACCTACTCTACAGGCTAAAGGTGTTAACGCTACTCTTCATCGTAGTGCTACATAAAGCCCCTCCTCCCTCTCTCTCCCAGCAGCTAGCCGTCCGTCCGCAGGGCTGCCCAGAGAGGAAGCTTCGCTCCTATAAACACATGTTTGCTCGGCCGGTAATGAGACGCGTCTGTAGAGCGTCTTGTAGTGCAGCCTGTGTTCTCTGATGCGCCCCCCGACAAGCCCGGTACTGTCGGGAGTTCTCAGAGTTTGCACAAGTTCTACACTAACACATTGACGCTGTGTTCTCCAGCTGCTGCTGCTGCTGCTGCTGCTGCTGCTCACCGGCTGAGCGGAGGCGGTCGAGACAACAGAGTGGCCTGTATGTTGCCCCCTGTGGTCGATCCCTCCTGGTCCTCCCGCTCGATGCTAACGGGGTTAGCTAGGCTAGGCTGGCCTCGGGAGGGAGAAGCGCTCGACTCTGTCTCGGCTCGCCTACAGAGAGGGAGAGAGACGGGGGGGGGGGGCGGGGAGAGAGACCAGACGTAACCTGAGGTAGACGGCTGGACTCGTATGTTCCACTTTTAGCAAAAGGTGTCATTAGCGAGCGACGGGAGCTTTTTCAACATGAATCAAAAGACAAAACGCAAGGATTACATTTGTCATCATCGGGGCATTTTTGCAGAGGTTACTTTTGTTCAAAGCAACTTACAATATGTACATTTGTTCGAACTAAGAGAGTGAAACAATATTTAACGGTACAGTACGATTTTGAACAGATCAACTTTCATTCATTCATGCACTCGTGAATCGATTGCGAGGTTAACTGGTGAACAAGGCTAGGAGAATGCACTACACACAATCCTATATTAGTACTATTTCTAAGTGCCAGGATGTACAAACGTACAAGTAAGTGCTCGGGATCCAAGAGTGGATGGAATTGGATCCGTGGTTTAGGGTAAGTGTAAGTGGGTTAGGGAGAAGAGATGGGGGGGGGGGGGTGTAAAGGAGGGAAGCTATGCAGAGTCCTGCAGGTGAACTCTGAACGAGCGAGTCTTGAGTCTCTTGCGGAAGCTGCTGAGCGACTCTGGAGCGGAGGGAAATGTAGGTGCTCTGAGCGATGGTGGTACCTACCAGCCGGCCAGCTGCAGTAGGGGTCTAACTAATGCTTGGAGGTAGGTGGGGGCAGTTCCACTGACAACTGGAAGGGGTGGGTGGGTGGGGGGGTCCACATGGGAGAATTCTGGTAAGTTGAACACCAGGTGCGCTGCTGTGTTCTGGATGCGTCGTAAGGGTTTGATTGCGGAGGCGGGGAGTCCAGCCAGGAGAGAGTTGCGGTAGTCGAGGCGAGTGATGACGACGAGCGCTTGGACCAAGATCTGCGCTGCTTCAACGTGTGAGGAAGGGCCGGGTCCTGCGGATGTTGGAGACAGCAGGATCTCCAGGATCTCACAGTTGATCGTCCAGTACCAGTCCAGACTGGAGGATGATGGTTGAACTGGTTTGCTCCGAGAGACCAGACCAGTTCAATGACACGTGAGCCCTCCCGAAGTCCTTGTTTGTCCCCGGTGTGAATCAATTGAAAGCTGTAATTTCCCAGGGCACTCATGGGCATCATCTCACAGTATGCCCACTACTCAGTGTTAATCATGGTGGGTGTACTGGGCTGCTCCCAGTATATAGCAGCATTTAGGAGCAGTTATACTGGGTAGCTCCCGCGGACAGCAGGACACGGTCGTTGCACACATGCTTTGTAGACTTTGGTAACTCAACACTTATTGTCGACCGTCCATAAACCAAGTCAATAAAAATAAAACGGTCAGGCTGTTAGCCACCGTAGTTAAACCAACACACACACGCACACCTTCTGCCACGTGACACCAAGTTATGTCCTCCTCCCCTCCCTCCTCACTTCCTCCCCTCTTCCTGGTTGGGGATGTCAACAGGAAGCTCTAGGCAGGACCCCCTCCCCCTCTCACTTCCTGCCCAACAGGTCTGTCTGTGGGCCAGATAACTCCACACATGTCAGACCAATTCACACACGTGTCGGAATAAAGGCCGACACCTGGCAGCCCCCCGGACCGGTCTGCGTGTGGTGAGTACCTCCATTATGAGGCCCGGTAGTTTCTGGTGCCTATGACCCCCCCCACCCCCCCCGTCACCGCGCGGCGCCAGCGTCCCGCGGTGCTGGCGTACGCAGCGCTAACAGCATATGGCGAGGTGGCGCGCGGGCGCGGGCGCGGGCGCGGGCAGCGTTCCACCACCACCACCACCACGTTGCCATGTTTTCTGCGCCTCACCCCGAGCCTCCACCCTCCGCCTCCCCCCCTCCCACCCTCCAGCCCCGCCCCCAGGGGCCCAATCCCGGACCCTCCGCTCTGAAAACAGGTCCAGCTTTCTGGGTCTCTGCCTTCCGTGAGAACAAGGGGGTCATGGATATTCATGAGGAGTAAAACATTCCAGCGCCCCCACACTTGGAACAGGTTGCCAGCGCACACAGACAAACAAGATAGCTGCGGTAAACACCGTGTGTTGTACACGTGAAGGTCGTTGGAAGCCCTCCCTTGTCGTCCCTCCTGAGGTTTCACGCAGATTTCTCAGCGACAGGAGAGGGATGGTGTGTGTTCCACCCGTGAGCGGCAGCGAAGGTTGTTTCCTCGCAACACTAGGGTTAGGCATGGACTGGGTGGCTGGTTGCTGCGTTTGGGCTCATTTGGCTCATCCTCACTGGGGAGATGGGGGGGGAGGGGTGAGGCCGGGGCGGTGCTAGAAGGGGTACAGGGTGAAGAGCAATGCTCTCGCCCTGAAGAATAGCCATCATTGAGTTCCAATTTAATCCCAGAATACGAGGAGTTTAACTCGGTGGATTATTGGAGCGCTCGTCGTTGGATGACGAGGGGAAAGGGAATTAAATGAGCAGGCAGATTAGGCCTTCCTCTCTGCAGGAGACACATTACAGATGTATATAAATCAAACGAATACATAAAATGATGACAAAAATGATATTTTACCAGTGGCAGTGAACAGAAGTCAAGGCAAATGCCAGAGAGGGGGGGGGAGAGAGAGAGAGAGAGGGAGAGAGAAAGAGAGAGTGAGAGAAAGTAAAAGAGAGAAAGGGGAAGAGAAAGAGAGAAAGGGGAAGAGAAAGAGAAAGAGAAAGAGAGAGAGAGAGAGAGAGAGAGAGAGAGAGAGAGGTATCCTTTGAAAAGCCTCGTTGAGCACGGCTCCAGGCTTTGAGGCCTCAGTGTGTGTAGTGTCTGATCTTGCTGCCGTCTGGAATTCACGAGAGTCTTCACCCTTCGTCCAGAACCATGTGAATGCTAAAGACACACAAGGAGCAGCTAGGGTCACATGTCACGCCAGCCGGTGACCGAGGACATCGAACCCGGAACCTTCTCAGCCGGGGGGGGCGGGGGGGGGTTGGGGTGGGGTCATATTTTCTAGCCTTTGTGCAGCGACAGTCAGAGCCGAGGATTCTGGGTAATTCTGAGTGATTTATGAGCATGGAAGAATCTGGGTTTGACCACACACACACACACTACACTTCACTGTAACTCCCTCAGCGGTCATGTGACCAACCGACGTCCAACTCCAGTTGAACCCTGTCCTTTGTTCGGACGGGTTGGTTTGTTTGTTAGTTAGT
Source organism: Coryphaenoides rupestris (assembly GCA_002895965.2). Lineage (NCBI taxonomy): Eukaryota > Metazoa > Chordata > Actinopteri > Gadiformes > Macrouridae > Coryphaenoides > Coryphaenoides rupestris. The sequence goes on from PIJE02000314.1 coordinate 128,553, forward strand.
CAGCCATCCCATAATAGTGTCTGGTGTGTGTCTGGTGTGTGTGTGTGTGTGTGTGTGTATAATAGCCGCTGGTATCCGAGCGTGGGAGGAGCATCAGCAGCAGCAGCAGCATGGGCGGCGAATGAATGGACGTGACGTCACAAAGGAAGGAATGCGCGGAATGTTCACGCGGGCCAATGGCAGCGGTCCGGCGAGCGCACCTGTCACGGAGCGGCCGACCACCTGAGAGACGGACCGCCGCACTGCAAACACACCAACACACATCGGCCCGTATCTATAGCGCCGGCTGCGAGGTGCCGGTGCTGAGAGGGTTAGGGGTGAGGGGTGAGGGGTTCGAGTCCCCGTGGGGCTGCCGGAGCGAGCCATCGACTGGGGAATCAGTGATTAATTATATCGATTATATTCATGAAGCAAAGTGACCCCTTATTGCTTGTACATTCGATCGTCTCATTGCATTGTTTGTTATTTTTTTAACTGTGCAAATACAGGTTTCTCCAAGTTGTTTGTTAACTCTTGTTAAATCTAATTTGTTCGTTGACATTTCTTGGCGTAGGCTTGTGACAAATTGTGCTTTTAAAAAGTGCTTGGAACAAAATCGCCCACTTAAAAAAGTGTCCAGTGTTAAATGACAGCTCGGCTTGTGTCTCCAAGTAAGTTCAATTAAGTTCACCCACTTGGTTAATACCAATACATTTCATTTATTTTGAAATCTTAACATTTAGCTGTGGAGCCAGCCGTCCATCTCAGCTCAGCGAACAACTTCTGTAGTGGTCTGGGTTGGACCACAACTATTTATTTATATTCATAATAAATAATGTATATTTATTTAACTATTTATTGTCGACGGACACACACACACACACACACACACACACACACACACCTGCCACGCAGCGATGCCTTAATTACGTCAGTTTGTATTTCAAATCAATCAAACGTGGAGCATTGTTGCGGCGTTCATGATGCATCTGCTGCTCAATAACGAAATTAAGTGTGCGTGGTCGGTTTTAATGACACTAAAACTTGATGCGCAACAAGACAAGACAACAAGACAAGACAACAAGACAAGACAACAAGGGCTGCATTGTGGTGTGAGTGACAGATGCGGGTCAGTCGGTCCTGCAGCCGCCGTTCACACGGTGCGTCCGAGCGGAAGACGCCGCGAATCATCATCATCGATAGCAAACGCGTACACGCTGGATTTAACGAACACGAATCATCACCGCAGGTAGGCAGGCACCAGGTGTCTCGTTGACGTGCGCACTGGAGCAACAACAACAGCGACAGAACAGTACAGAACGCAGGCACTTACCCCAGAAATCCATTTATAAAGACGTAGCGGCCCGATCACATGCCTGTTTGCGTTTTTTTAAACCCTCGCCGCCCCGCAACACAACGCAACTCTCAAGCCACTACTACGACACTCTCACACACCCTCTCTCTCTCTCTCTCACACACACACACACTCTCTCTCTCTCTCTCTCTGTGTGACCTCCAAACACTTGAGGCGCAAAACTCCTGTCAAGTCAAGACGTGGAGGAATGCAGAAAAGCCAGAGACTGCGCCAAGACCTCCTAAGCTAGCTCTCTCTCTCTCTCCTTCTGTCTCTCTCTCGCTCGCTCTCTTTCCCTCCCTCCCTGTGTGTGTGTGTGTGTGTCCTCCTGGGGTTGACAACAATGGGGGCCTTTTCATCCCAAGACACCATGGAGGAGGAGGAGGAGGTGGAGGAGGTGGTGGTGGTGGTGGAGGAGGAGGGCAGATAAACCTCTCTTTCAGTCCGTTGGTGTTTGACTACAACAACAAAAAGCCGGATCTCAAAAGACCCAACTGAACTCTGGCGCAACACACACACCACTCACACACACACACACACACACACACACACACACACACAACACACACACACACACACACACACACACACACACACACACACACACACACACACACACACACACACACACACACACACAACACACACACACACACACAGTCAACTCCTTAAACTTCAACAAAGAAAAAACATTCGCGGTTCCACTCGGGGGATAAATCTCAGCTCTAGAATATTCCACTCACAGGTAATGACCTGGTGTCGGTGCTGTGTTATAATTAAACGGCGGCTCTATCATTATCTCGAATCACAACAGTGGACTGAAATGACACGTCTCTCTGCCTGACTGTGTGGGTTCAGCGGTACGGGGCTCGCTCGCTCGCTCGGTGTGTGTTGCCGGCGGTGGTGACGGACATTCCAGAAGAAACGTTTCGCTGTACAAAAGACCTGCTGGCCGATTAACATAACAGACAGAAAAGCAGGTGGGGGGGGGGGGTTGGGGGGGCAGGGGGCGTGGTCTACTTGGAGAGCTTGCTGAGCATCTCTACTGAGTCTCGACGTTTCTCTCACACACACACACAACACACACACACACACACACACACACACACACACACAACACACACACACACACACACACACACACACACACACACAACACACACCACACACCACACAACACACACACACCACACACACTAACCTCCATTGACCTTTTACTGTTGACGGTTGTAATGTTTACTGTACAATCCCTCCCTGCCCACTGACTGACTGACTGACTAGCAAACTGACTGACAGACTAAATAACTGACTACCTAACTGACTAACTGACTAACTAACTAACTAACTGACTAACTAAATGACTAACTGACTAACTAACTGACTAACTGACTAACTATCTGTTACACGGAGCAGACAATTAAAAGAATACAACAGAAAATGATCATGATAGACATGATAGTCCAGCTTGCCTTCCCCCACCCTGTGGAGAAAGCCCAGGTCCCAGGGGTCATCCTGCGAGGTCATCCCAGGAGGTCATCCTGCGAGGTCATCCCAGGGACCCCTCACCCTGACAGGGCACAGAGCTCGCTTTGTCCTGGGCTGACCTGTTGCCTTTCTCCCAGTCACCACGGGCTAACTAACCCAGAGACACACCCCTTCAACCCCCTCCTTCCAGTCCACCCCCCCGCACCCCTCCAGTCCCAGTCCACCACTAATCACAGCTCTGTGCTCTGAGGCTCCAGCTCCTAGCTAGCTAGCTGCTAGCTGCTGCTCCGCCAAACAGGAGCTAAGGCTAAGCTCGAGCAGCAGGTGCTTCAGAGACAGAGAGAGACTTATTTCCTTCTCCTTACGTCTGGCTCTGGGGAGTGTTACCTGGCATACAAACTGGAAGTAAGGGACAAAAAATGGGGTCGTGATGGACCAGGAAAACACTATGATGCAGGATCCCCTCTCAGCCTAGTAGCTCATCAAGGGGAGACTCCCTCACCGTTCTGATTGGGTTGTCTCGTGGCGGACGGTGGAAACAGAGGAGGCCATTGGCCGAGAGCCGTGGCATCACCACAGATCGGGCCAATCAGAGGTCTGCCGTCAGACCCGTCTGTCCTTCTTCCCAGCCTGTCTGTTCTTCTCATCTGGTCTGTCTGTTTTATCGAGAGACCTGTCTATCCTTCGAGGCCCCCAGCAGTGTGTGTGTGCGTGTGTGTGTGCGTGTGTGTGTTTGCTGACTGCGTTGCCACGGTGACATCATCCATGACAACACCATGTCTCAGCACTAATCCAGTCAGCCCACACTTGCAAGTAAAACGTGTGTGTGTGTGTGTGTGTGTGTGTGTGGTGTGTGTGTGTGTGTGTGTGTGTGTGTGTGGTGTGTGTGTGTGTGTGTGTGTGTGTGAGCGAGGGAGGGGGGCGGGGCGGGGCGGGGTCCGGTTTCTGGGCGTGGTCTGGGAGTGTTTGGTTGTCGACGCCCCCAGATCTCCACACACGCGTGTCAAATATACACCAGTGCTATAGAGAGAGATCCCTCCATACGTCGCCTTCTACATAAAAACCACACATGAACCACAAGTCGTGATAACAGAGAATATACTGTATATCGTATTACTCCAGCACAGCACAGCACAGGACAAGACAGTATAGGACAGTATAGCATGCAGGACACACACACACACACACACACACACACACACACACACACACACACACACACAGCCAGCAGGACAAAGGGTTAAGGTGAGCATCACAGCAGCAGCATATTAGCGTTAAGTCCGATTCCATCCACAGTGAATTCGGATGCGGGTCGTTACGTTAAAGGGGACATGTTATGCCACCGGGCGTGGGAATCGCCACGTGACTACCGTCTAGTGACATCACAAGTGGGAATGTCCACCGAGATGTATGCCGACGAGATCAGTCTCGAACCCACAACCTTTTTAAGCTGGCGGTCGAACACACAGTAGCAAATACAACAACAAAATACAATCCCTCACCTCCTAATAAGAGCTTTTAAATGTGAAAGTTTCATAGAAATTTTTACTTATCCTTTTTAAATCAACAATTCATCAAGTCTCCCACCAAAGGTTAATGTTGAGCAGCCGTTACCTGGCACGGTGGCGCCCTCTGGCGGCTGCTCGGGGAACTGCCCCTCCGACGGCACGCTGACGGTGCGCCGAAGACTCCGGCTCCTGGAGGAGTCGGTGGGGCTCGGCTGCACCTCCGCCGGACCCTGGAGGGACATGACGCCCTTTATTAATATACACGATACACATGAATACACCAACATTAAAGGGGACATATTATGCCACCGGGTGTGAGTGTGATGAGCCATTGGCACGCCGTTTCACAATGACCATGTGACTACCGTCACAGTGACATCACAAGAGGGAATGTCCGCCTAGATGTACACTGACTAGATCAGCATAGAGCGAGACAGAGATCGTGACAGAGAGACAGACAGAGAGAGAGGGCGAGAGAGAGAGAGACATAGGCCGTGTGTTACCTGGGTCTGGTTGAGCAGGAGCAGGTGTGTGTCGGTGAGGATACAGAACTTCCTCTCCCAGGCGCCGGGCTCCAAAACCCGACGGCTGACCGCACGACAGCCGGTAGGAGGCGGGGCCCTTCACATCTACACACACACACACGCACACACACACAAACACACACACGGAAGAAGGGTTGTCAAAATCCAAGACATTCTTTGAGAAATTTCCCAAGGAAACACACAGCGAGTTCAAAGGTCAGAGGTCAAAGGCCAAACGCGGGGCGGCGGTCATGTGACCATCCGGCCGGCCTATTCAAGCCCCTCACAGGAAACACACAACTTCATCCATCCTTGTGTCGCCGTGGCAACACAGTCAATTCAATGAGGACTTCACTGGACCACATGGTGGTGGTGGTGGATGCAGTACTGAGCATGTCATGGGACTGGGAAGTCGTAGAAGGACTAGTACCCACAATGCATCACTCCACACATGGCCGGGGTACCAACTGAAGCCAGCGCACCCGGCCACCCACTAGGGCCCGGAACCCAGGACCACTTCAAACGCCAACAACAACAACAACACCAACACCATCAACACCAAAGCCTATGACGTGAAGATATATGCTCAAGGTCTTGTGGTTATGGAGGTTGTGGTGGTTCCCCGAAACAGGAGAGCATGCATTGCAGCCGTCTCCATGCCGACCGGGCCCGGGTTCAAACCGACCAGCAGGCGGTCCAGGTCCACACGGCACGCTAGTTACGGTCGGAGAACCAGAACCCCAACAGTTGCCAGGACAACAACAGAAGACCACCACACAGAACCCCTCAGAAGGACCAACGTTCGGGTTCATCTGAGAGGTTCTTCTAAAGGATAGGATAGGTCCGTCTTTCATGTGAGTCGGCCACCTAGGTCCAGGATGAACCCTGGATTACAGGATCTGCAGTCAGCAGTGAGCCTGTCGGCCTGACATGCTACACACTAGTAGCATATAACCAACAGTAGTGCGCAGTACACGCTGTCCGCCTGCAGGGGGCAGCGTGGCGCCTGCCGTTGGCTCGCCTTGAGCGATGCAGAGAAGAGACTAGAGGGAGATCGTGGGGGCGATGGTCTGAGGTCAGAGGTCAGAGGTCACGGCACTAGCGGGAGGTGGCGCGGATGTTTAAGTGAAGATAAGATAAAGTAAGGCAAGACCCCACTACGGAAGGAACAGGACAGTCGGAGAGTCGACGCATAAATAAAGATAAGAAATAAGCTCTAAATAAAACAACAAACAAAAAATACAGAAAGTGTATCCGCGGACACAATAGGAGCAGGATTGTTGATGTAAACGTGGTGGTAAAGATGTTAAAGATGTTAAAACAATATTACATACAGTTGAGGGGTAGACACTAGCCACAGCGCACGCCACAGACTCTATATTGATGATTATACCAGAATAAAGCTGTTATGGAGACGGACGCGGGCCGTCGCAGAGACAGGAGGCAGACGACATACAGACAGACAGACAGACAGACAGACAGACAGGCAGACAGGCAGACAGGCAGACAGGCACAGACTGGCTGCTGCTGACTGGAAGCTCAGTGAGGAAGAGGAAGATGAAGAGTCAATTTTTCTTCCCGGTCGCCCGAAGGAGGGAGCTGGTCGCTGGTCCGCTGGTCCACGAACTCGCCCTGACCTGCGTGTCACCATGGCGACAGCGGAATGTTCCATCATTTATTAATACCTCCCCCCCCCCCACTCAGAGTCTCAGTCTCACACATCGATGTGAACTTGAGTGAGTGAGTGAGGGGGCGGGGCTTAGGACCCTTCTGTGTGTGTGTGTGTGTGTGTGTGTGTGTGTGTGTGTGTGTGTAGATATGTAACTATGACAATATTGTGCAATATTGAGTAGTCGTCATCACTTGATACCAATCGGCCATGGACACCATGGCCATCAGATAACACACACACACACACACACACAGACACAGACACACACAGACACACACCACACACCAGGAAAGTCCTAATTAGTTCTATATCTGCCGTATCAAACAAGTGGCCAATTAACTTTGATAAACTGCGATAAAACTCTGATTGCACCTCCCAGAGGACACACAGGCAGCTGGCCTACATACACTGTGTGCGTGTGAATATGGTATGTGTAGGTATGTATGTGTGTGTGTGTGTGCATGTGTGTGTGCAGTGCACATGTGACGAGAGCAGCCTATTTCTGTCTGCATAGTAAATCACCAGTGAGCTGAAGTGGCCTGCAACACACACACACACACACACACACACACACACACACACACACACACCACACACACACACACACACACACACACACACACACACACACACACACACACACACACACACACACACACACACACACACACACACACACACACACCTGCTTTCATTCCCAAGGAAGCAGCCAGCAGGACAGCTGACGGCCTACACCCCCCCCCCCCACCCCCCCCTTTTAGGGTTAGGGTTTGGTTTCAGGGGTTGGGTGTGGTTGCCAGGGCAACGGGGCTATAGCTATAGCTATCTTATCCTAGCATCTTATCCTAGCTATCCTATCCTCGTTATCTTGCCGTTTACCAGCGAGGGGTTAACCTAGCTAGCTTGAAACTTGTTCTATTCAAATCTTATATCGTCTTGTTTCACTCTCTTCAGACAAGTGTACTTATTCAAGTGTACTTATTCTAAGTACACTTGAATAAGTACACTCACGTACAGTTTCGTGAAAATGTACGTCCAAAAACTGGGGTTGCAGAGGGGTTATATAATCTTGGGAGTCTGTGGCCAGGGCCCGACCCCTGACCCCAGTGACAGCCAGCGTAGGCGGGAGACCACAGGTCAGCTGACCTCCAGGAACAGGAGACGGATCCCCAACGCTTCCTGGTGCTAGGCCCCGCCCCTCGCCGTATCCCGTATCATCTCTGAATGTCGTCGTCAATGTTCACGGCTTGAAACTATGGCAACCCCTACTCTCCCATCCTGGCTCGATCAGATCAGATCAGAACCCACCAGAACCCGGCAGAACACACCTGAACCCACCAGAACCCACCTGAACCCACCTGAACACACCGGCACCACGGCCAAAAGACTAAACTCCAAACCGGGCAGTTTCAGGACGTTCTCCGCCTGTTGACACGTACGGAAAACCTGGATCAGACTAGCTCGTTATTGACTTGATTGGGAAATTGTTGTGTGTGTACAGTTTCCCACAGTCGTCATTGGATGCCAGAGCTGGTGCCCCTTGTGAGAGGTCAGGGGTCAGAGGTCAGGGGTTATTAATAGCCCTAAGCGACGGAGGACAGCGTTGGTGTAATCTGCTGCCAGCCTAGCGGAGGCGGGGCCTAGCCCTGCTGAGTCAGCCGCCTGCCGCCTGGTGGGAGGGGCCAGGGTGGGGGTGGGAGGGCTCAGAGTGGGAGTGGGAGGAGCCTATGTCACATTGATGTCTTCAATGTCATGTTTCCAGGATTTAATATGAAGCAAGCAATATAGTAAAAGGTGAGGACGGCTCTGATAGTGTATAGATATATCCGATAGGTATAACATAGTGGGCGGGGCCCTAACGGGAGTGGGAGGGGCCCAATTTAGGAGTGGGAGGGGCTGAGACAGAGACAGAAAAACATAACTGTGTATTTTTGTGTATTAATAGATTCATTTTGGGACGGATTGTAAATGTAACAATAACATTATGATGATTATTAAAAGGTATTTGTTTCTGTTAAACTATTTCCCAGCATTAGCTGCAAGAGGCCTCTGGAGGTGAGCCATGACTCCAGCCCACCAGGTGGCGTGGGAGGAGCACAGGTGCGGGCAGCCGCGGAAACCCCCCCACAGGTGAGTGCGGTGAGGTCACCAGCTCACACTCTCATTGGTTCAACAGTCCCTGCGGGGGGGGGCAGGGCACGCACGCACGCAGGTAAAGAAAGAACACACACCTGCCTCCCTCCCACCCACCCCCCCCCCCCCGACACTACAGCACCTGCCGACCGGGTACATCTTGATAAAGGTGATTAGGTATTGTTGTGTTTTTCCCGGTTGTCATGGAGATGAGTGTGTTTGTGCAAGAGAGAGAGAGACAGAGAGACAGAGACACAGAGAAAGAGAGAGAAACAGAGAGAAGAGAGAGAGAGAGTGAGTCAGAGAGGGAGAGAGGGAGAGAGAGAGAGAGAGAGAGAGAGAGGTGTGGGTGTAGAGTGACCTCGATCACCCAGCGGTGCTTATCTCTTTTTTCCTCTCTGGGTATTATGCTTGTGAAACCTGTGGTTTCGAGGATAGGATGACATCATCACACGTGGGCAGGGGGGGAGGAGTTAATTTAGCTTAACGCCACGTCACACCGCTGAGCTAACGCTGAGCTAACTCCTAAAGCTACAACTATGTCATAGTTTCTGTTCCAGGAACATCCACAGAAAGGACCTCCGGGCTTCTGATGAAGACGAGGTGGTCCAACATGTGACCGTAGAACCACAATGTTCAATGTTACGCACCAATGTCACAATAGAACATCCCTCGTTTGTAAAAACAAGGCTTTCCCCTGATTCTGACGAAAGCGCAAATGGTGAGAGATGGATCAATGCGACGGGAGCCAGAAGGATGAAAAGGTTGTGGTGTAGTTGAACACCTTGATGATACGATCAGATATATACTGTCGATAGGATTAGAGACACATCAAGTGTAGGCCTGCTTCTTGTAAGTCGCGTTGGATGTGGTTTTCCTGCGGACTCTGGACAACATGCGAACGACTCAGCAGGTCTATTATTAATAATCCTGAATGAATTAACCTCAATAAATGACACCAGTGAAGATATTATGGCTAGAACCACCAGTCCCACCAGGGGGGTGGGGTCAGGGCACCAGCAGGGCGGAGTTACACCACCAAGCGGCTCCTCGCTAGTGAGGTCCCCCTCCCCCCTCCTCCTCCTCCTCTCCAGGGTCGTTTGCATACAAAAGGAGTCGAGGTTAGCTCCTCCCCCTACCCTCCCACCCCCCCCACCCCACTAGTTCCTGTTGTGTGCGGTTGCCGGGTTACTGGGGTCAGCCCACCACACAGTCAAGGTTCTGGTGAGAAGCGCAGGTCGGTAGCGCGCACACACACACACACACACACCTACAGCGCAGGTGCACTCACACACACCTACAGCGCAGGTACACACACACACACACACACACACACACACACACACACACACACACACACACACACACACACACACACACACACACACACACACACACACACACACACACACACACACACACACACACACACACACACACACACACACACACACACACACACACACACACAATTATCAGCTGGCTCTGTTTACAGCAACTGTGAAATTAGCTTGGTTAGCTAAGCAGTGTTTAGCCTGCTGGTGTGTGTGTGTGTGTGTGTGTGTGTGTGAGTAATGAAGTTGTGTGTACAGAGACAGACAGACACATGTCTGTCTGCGGAGTAAAAATAAACTGGATATAGAAAATCACTGGTTTCTCAGCTTAACAGTTGGAGACAGACGGAAAATAACTGTCCTCGTAAACCACTACCCTCTCACTACTATAGAGAGAGAGGGAGAGAGATAGAGAGATAGAGACAGACAGAGGGAGGGAGACAGTCTGTCCTCATAAACTATCACTACTGTCATGAGATGCAGGAGTCAGTGCACGTGACATTGTAGATACAGTCATCACACACACACACACACACACACACACACACACACACACACACACACACACACACACACACACACACACACACACACACACACACACACACACGGTAGAATGCAGAAGCTGACAGTAAAAACAGTAAATGCACAATAAAACAGAGTCAGCAACACACAAAATACTGAAACACGCACACATAATCACATAATTACACACAGACAATTACAGTAAAATGCACACAGACACACACACACACACACAGTAAACAGACACCTAGTTAAACACACAGACACCCTTACAAATAAACAAAAATGCGCACAAACACACACACACACACACACCCCCTTACAATTAAACACCCACACACACTCAGAGCTAAGTAACACACGCACACACACACCCTTACAACAAACAAAAATGCATGCACACACACACACACACAATAATGCATGGAAGATCTAATTAAAGTGCCCAATGCGTGCACACGCCTCACGTGAACGCTCCCGACGCCGCGCCGCACCGCGCCACGCCACCGGCGGCTAGCTTCCTGGCACGGAGCTAAAGGCTCTGTAGCTCTCCAGGTAATGTACCGTTACCATGGATACCTCTCTCTCTCTCTCTTTCCACCTGAAGCTGCACGCCCCACGACCTGGAGCGGGGAGGAGCTACGGCAGATTTTATTCCATCTACGCCTTCTCGTGTATGAATTCTGATTTTCCCGCCTGGGATTAATCAGGAATCATCTTATTCTACGCACCACCGCAGAACTGACCACCATGTCTCGGTTAAAACCGCCGATCTCTGTTAATGTCGTCGTCAATTTTTGTCTTTACACAGCGTGAGATGTTTATGGGATTTGGTGCCAGGAGACAAGTCAAGTGGGTTGAAAGAAAGAGAGAGAGAGAGAGGGGAGGAGTGACCACGGTGTCAGACTGGAACCTGCGGTCGCTACAAGGTGGGCATCATCGTGGCTAGCATGGTTAGCTTCCACTAAGAGCAGGAGCCGTCAGCCAGTATCCCAGCACTCCGACATTTTGTCGGGGTGCTGGGATACTGGCTGACGGTCTACTGGCTAGGAAGCCAGGTGAGTCTTCTTCACACACACATCCTGGACACCCCCGCTGGCGCTCAGCGCTTCATATTTCAGCGACGGCCTCCTTTGTATGCAAAGCGACTCAAGGTTGAATGCTCGCTTGGATTTAGCGTACGCACCGCCGCCTGACGCAGTGGAAGCGAGGCCTCAAGCCATCGCAGGACGACCAGACAACCCCCCTCACTACACCGGGAGAATACAGCAACCTACTGTTGAGGATAAGATAAGATAAGATACAAACTGTTTTCATCCCGAAGGACGTTCTTGGGCCAGTCAATCTGCGGTACAATCTACAATCTATGGTACAACAGCAAGTGCCACATGCTATTGCTAACTTCGCGAACAACACGATGTCCTACCGGCACCCTGTCCCTGGTCTTCCTGGAGGTCCTCGGAGACGCTGAGGAACCGCTGGCTGATCCGCTGCGACCACAACGTCAGCCGCCTTCCGAGCGGCGAGGCAGCGCCGCTCCACCGGGACTCTCCTACTCCTCCTCCACCTCCTCCTCCGCCCTCAGAGTTCCTCTTGTCCAGCGGGGGTCGGTTGGAAGAACCGCGGCCTTCGTTGGGTTCTGATTGAGTCCTGAAGTACGGGATGAAGCGGCGCAGGGAGCCACCTGGCCGTCGGGTTCTGGAGAGACTGGGCAGGCTCTGCCGCGGATCCACGGAGGAACCGTCAAACCTCTTCTCGAGCCGGGCGGTACCAGGTCTTCTCCGGACACCGGCGGCGGCATCGTAGAACGAGTCCTCCATCGGTGCCAGCCCAGCGCCCCGGGCTCAGGAGCGGCTCGGGCAGGGAAGAGAACCCTGGACCAGGGATGCTTCTGGTGGTGGTGTTGGTGGTGGTGCCAGCGGTAACGAGGTGGGACCCCCATCGGTCTCCGGAGCGCTCATGACCGCTGTGCTCACGAATAACAAGGACTTCCTGGTTTCAGCAGATGATCCGTCTCAAGCGTGTGGTGATGTGTGTAGCGTCAGATGGTAGACGACTAAATCTACGTTCGTACTTCATAACCATCGGAACTCATTGACAACAACAACAACAACATCAGCAGCAGCGTGGTGGCGATGGCGTTCCTTCTCCAGCCGTGAGTCTAAAGTCTTGAGATTCTGATTCGAGAGTTCCTCTAACGCGAGCCGTCTGAGAGCAGAGACGTCTGACGAGAGTGAGCCGCTGCTCTTCCTGGGAGGAAGTGGGGAGTCAGATGAACACGTACACTTCCTCTTGCCCTCGTCCAATCAGCTCTCACCAGTCACCACACACCAGACAAGAGACAGACACAGACTGTGGTTTCCTCTTGTATTGCGGAAAAGCAACGAGTCAAACACAGCTGCCAGATTACAGCTGAATCAGTTTAAAATCAGTTTCCAGGTAATCTCATTAAAAGGGAACTTGAAGCCACACTGGGGATTAACAGTATGAAGACGATGCAGGGCCAAACCCATGTCAGTTCATGTTGGGTAGGTAGGGGTTAGACAGTACAGAGACGGGTCATTAAGGAGCAGGTAGGGGTTAGACAGTACAGAGACGGGTCATTAAGGAGCAGGTAGGGGTTAGACAGTACAGAGACAGGTCATTAAGGAGCAGGTAGGGGTTAGACAGTACAGAGACAGGTCATTAAGGAGCAGGTAGGGGGTTAGACAGTACAGAGACAGGTCATTAAGGAGCAGGTAGGGGTTAGACAGTAAGAGACAGGTCATTAAGGAGCAGGTAGGGTTAGACAGTACAGAGACAGGTCATAAGGAGCAGGGTAGGGGTTAGACAGTACAAGAGACAGGTCATTTAAGGAGCAGGTTAGCGGGTTAGACAGTTTACAGAGACAGGTGTCATGAAGGAGCAGGTAGGGGTTTAGACAGTAGCAGAGAGCAGGTCATTAAGGAGCGGGTAGGGTGTTAGACAGTACAGAGACGGGTTCCATTAAGGAGCAGGTAGGGTTGGAGCAGTACAGAGAGAGGTCATTAAGGAGCAGGTAGGGATTGGACAGTACAGAGACGTGGTCATTAAGGAGCATGTAGTTGGTTTAGACAGTACAGAGACGGGGTCATTAAGGAGCAGGGTTGAGGGGTTAGACAGTACAGAGACAGGTCATTAAGGAGCAGGTAGGGGTTAGACAGTACAGAGACAGGTCATTAAGGAGCAGTGTAGGGTAGACAGTACAGCAGAAAGGTCCATTAAGGAGCAGGTAGGGGTTTAGACAGTACAGGAGACAGGTCATAAGGAGCAGGTAGGGGTTAGACAGGTACAGAGGACAGGTCATTAAGGAGCAGGTAGGGGTTAGACAGTACAGAGACAGGTCATTAAGGAGCAGGTAGGGGTTAGACGGTACAGAGACAGGTCAATTAAGGAGCAGGTAGGGGGTTAGACAGTACAGAGACAGGTCATTAAGGAGCAGGTAGGGTTAGACAGTACAGAGACGGTCATTTAAGGAGCAGGTAGGGGTTAGACAGTACAGAGAACAGGGTCATTAAGGAGCAGGTAGGGGTTTAGGACTAGTTACTAGAGACAGGTCATTAAGGGAGCATGGTAGTGGGTTTAGACCAGTACAGAGACAGGTCATTCAAGGAGCAGGTAGGGGTTAGACAGTAACAGAGACAGGTCATTAAGGAGGCCAGGTTAGGGGTGTAGACGGTTACAGGAACAAGGTCATTAAGGAGGCAGGTAGGGGTTAAGACAGTACAGAGACCAGGTCATAGGGCAGGTAGGGGTTAGACAAGTACAGAGACAGGTCATTAAGGAAGCAGGTAGTGGTTAGACAGTACAGAGACAGGATCATTAAGGAGCAGGTAGGGGTTAAACAGTACAGGAGACAGGTCATTAAGGAGCAGGTAGGGGTTTAGACCGTACAGAGACGGGTCATTAAGGAGCACGGTAGGGGTTAGACAGTTACAGAGACAGTGTCATAAGGAGCAGGGGTAGGGGCTTTAGACAGTACAGAGACAGGTCATTAAGGAGGCAAGGTAGTGGTTAGACGCGTACAGAGACAGGTCATTAAGGAGCAGGTAGGGGTTAGACAGTACAGAGACAGGTCATTAAGGAGCAGGTAGGGGTAGACAGTACAGAGACAGGTCATTAAGGAGCAGGTAGGGGTTAGACAGTACAGAGACAGGTCATTAAGGAGCAGGTAGGGGTTAGACAGTACAGAGACAGGTCATTAAGGAGCAGGTAGGGGTTAGACAGTACAGAGACAGGTCATTAAGGATGGGCAGGTAGGGGTTAGACAGTACAGAGACAGGTCATTAAGGAGCAGGTAGTGGTTAGACAGTACAGAGACAGGTCATTAAGGAGCAGGTAGGGTTTAGGGGACGTCTTGCTCCAGTAGGACACCTACTGGTAGACACTGGAGTTTGAAGTCGAACCGAAAAGCTTTTCAGTTTTTCCGTTTTTTTATTGTCCCTCGAGGGGGAAACGTGATTAACAGTCGAGGGCAGAAACGCAGACACAACATGACGAGGACACGGAACATTAATCACAGCAGTCACAGCAAACAAGCAGAGAGCGAGAGAGAGAGAGAGAGCAGCTCTTGGCGGGGCGACCGACACCGCAGACACTAAGTCTCTCCCCCCCCCCCCCCCCTCCCCCCCTCCCACCCTCCAGCCCCGCCCCCAGGGGCCCAATCCCGGACCCTCCGCTCTGAAAACAGGTCCAGCTTTCTGGGTCTCTGCCTTCCGTGAGAACAAGGGGGTCATGGATATTCATGAGGAGTAAAACATTCCAGCGCCCCCCCCACCCTCCACCCTCCCTTGTCTCCTCCTGTTGTTCTCAGACAGGATGAGGTGTCCCACCGGGTGCCGTCATGGGTGCTGTTGCTTTGTTTGGTTACTGGGGTGGGGGGGGGGGGGGGAGGACCGTAATCCAATTTAATCCCAGAATACGAGGAGTTTAACTCGGTGGATTATTGGAGCGCTCGTCGTTGGATGACGAGGGGAAAGGGAATTAAATGAGCAGGCAGATTAGGCCTTCCTCTCTGCAGGAGACACATTACAGATGTATATAAATCAAACGAATACATAAAATGATGACAAAAATGATATTTTACCAGTGGCAGTGAACAGAAGAGGGAGAGAGAGAGAGGGGGGGGAGAGAGAGAGAGAGAGAGGGGAGAGAGAGAGAGAGAGAGAGAGAGAGAGAGAGAGAGAAGAGAGAGAGAGAGAGAGGGGAGAGAGAGAGAGAGAAAGAGAAAGAGAAAGAGAGAGAGGAGAGAGAGAGGTATCCTTTGAAAAGCCTCGTTGAGCACGGCTCCAGGCTTTGAGGCCTCAGTGTGTGTAGTGTCTGATCTTGCTGCCGTCTGGAATTCACGAGAGTCTTCACCCTTCGTCCAGAACCATGTGAATGCTAAAGACACACAAGGAGCAGCTAGGGTCACATGTCACGCCAGCCGGTGACCGAGGACATCGAACCCGGAACCTTCTCAGCCGGGGGGGGGGGGGGGGTGGGGTGGGGTCATAGGCACCAGAAACTACCGGGCCTCATATGGAGGTACTCACCACACGCAGACCGGTCCGGGGGGCTGCCAGGTGTCGGCCTTTATCCGACACGTGTGTGAATTGGTCTGACATGTGTGGAGTTATCTGGCCCACAGACAGACCTGTTGGGCAGGAAGTGAGAGGGGGAGGGGGTCCTGCCTAGAGCTTCCTGTTGACATCCCCAACCAGGAAGAGGGGAGGAAGTGAGGAGGGAGGGGAGGAGGACATAACTTGGTGTCACGTGGCAGAAGGTGTGCGTGTGTGTGTTGGTTTAACTACGGTGGCTAACAGCCTGACCGTTTTATTTTTATTGACTTGGTTTATGGACGGTCGACAATAAGTGTTGAGTTACCGAAGTCTACAAAGCATGTGTGCAACGACCGTGTCCTGCTGTCCGCGGGAGCTACCCAGTATAACTGCTCCTAAATGCTGCTATATACTGGGAGCAGCCCAGTACACCCACCATGATTAACACTGAGTAGTGGGCATACTGTGAGATGATGCCCATGAGTGCCCTGGGAAATTACAGCTTTCAATTGATGTCTAACCCCTACCTGCTCCTTAATGACCCGTCTCTGTACTGTCTAACCCCTACCTGCTCCTTAATGACCCGTCTCTGTACTGTCTAACCCCTACCTACCCAACATGAACTGACATGGGTTTGGCCCTGCATCGTCTTCATACTGTTAATCCCCAGTGTGGCTTCAAGTTCCCTTTTAATGAGATTACCTGGAAACTGATTTTAAACTGATTCAGCTGTAATCTGGCAGCTGTGTTTGACTCGTTGCTTTTCCGCAATACAAGAGGAAACCACAGTCTGTGTCTGTCTCTTGTCTGGTGTGTGGTGACTGGTGAGAGCTGATTGGATGAGGGCAAGAGGAAGTGTACGTGTTCATCTGACTCCCCACTTCCTCCCAGGAAGAGCAGCGGCTCACTCTCGTCAGACGTCTCTGCTCTCAGACGGCTCGCGTTAGAGGAACTCTCGAATCAGAATCTCAAGACTTTAGACTCACGGCTGGAGAAGGAACGCCGTCGCCACCACGCTGCTGCTGATGTTGTTGTTGTTGTTGTCAATGAGTTCCGATGGTTATGAAGTACGAACGTAGATTTAGTCGTCTACCATCTGACGCTACACACATCACCACACGCTTGAGACGGATCATCTGCTGAAACCAGGAAGTCCTTGTTATTCGTGAGCACAGCGGTCATGAGCGCTCCGGAGACCGATGGGGGTCCCACCTCGTACCGCTGGCACCACCACCAACACCACCACCACCACCAGAAGCATCCCTGGTCCAGGGTTCTCTTCCCTGCCCGAGCCGCTCCTGAGCCCGGGGCGCTGGGCTGGCACCGATGGAGGACTCGTTCTACGATGCCGCCGCCGGTGTCCGGAGAAGACCTGGTACCGCCCGGCCTCGAGAAGAGGTTTGACGGTTCCTCCGTGGATCCGCGGCAGAGCCTGCCCAGTCTCTCCAGAACCCGACGGCCAGGTGGCTCCCTGCGCCGCTTCATCCCGTACTTCAGGACTCAATCAGAACCCAACGAAGGCCGCGGTTCTTCCAACCGACCCCCGCTGGACAAGAGGAACTCTGAGGGCGGAGGTGGAGGAGGAGGAGGAGTGTCCCGGTGGAGCGATGCTGCCTCGCCGCTCGGAAGGCGGCTGACGTTGTGGTCGCAGCGGATCAGCCAGCGGTTCCTCAGCGTCTCCGAGGACCTCCAGGAAGACCAGGGACAGGGTGCCGGTAGGACATCGTGTTGTTCGCGAAGTTAGCAATAGCATGTGGCACTTGCTGTTGTACCATAGATTGTAGATTGTACCGCAGATTGACTGGCCCAAGAACGTCCTTCGGGATGAAAACAGTTTGTATCTTATCTTATCTTATCCTCAACGGTAGGTTGCTGTATTCTCCCGGTGTAGTGAGGGGGGTTGTCTGGTCGTCCTGCGATGGCTTGAGGCCTCGCTTCCACTGCGTCAGGCGGCGGTGCGTACGCTAAATCCAAGCGAGCATTCAACCTTGAGTCGCTTTGCATACAAAGGAGGCCGTCGCTGAAATATGAAGCGCTGAGCGCCAGCGGGGGTGTCCAGGATGTGTGTGTGAAGAAGACTCACCTGGCTTCCTAGCCAGTAGACCGTCAGCCAGTATCCCAGCACCCCGACAAAATGTCGGAGTGCTGGGATACTGGCTGACGGTCAACTGGCTCCTGCTCTTAGTGGAAGCTAACCATGCTAGCCACGATGATGCCCACCTTGTAGCGACCGCAGGTTCCAGTCTGACACCGTGGTCACTCCTCCCCTCTCTCTCTCTCTCTCTTTCTTTCAACCCACTTGACTTGTCTCCTGGCACCAAATCCCATAAACATCTCCATCTGTTAATGTCGTCGTCAAAAATTGACGACGACATTAACAGAGATCGGCGGTTTTAACCGAGACATGGTGGTCAGTTCTGCGGTGGTGCGTAGAATAAGATGATTCCTGATTAATCCCAGGCGGGAAAATCTGAATTCATACACGAGAAGGCGTAGATGGAATAAAATCTGCCGTAGCTCCTCCCCGCTCCAGGTCGTGGGGCGTGCAGCTTCAGGTGGAAAGAGAGAGAGAGAGAGGTATCCATGGTAACGGTACATTACCTGGAGAGCTACAGAGCCTTTAGCTCCGTGCCAGGAAGCTAGCCGCCGGTGGCGTGGCGCGGTGCGGCGCGGCGTCGGGAGCGTTCACGTGAGGCGTGTGCACGCATTGGGCACTTTAATTAGATCTTCCATGCATTATTGTGTGTGTGTGTGTGCATGCATTTTTGTTTGTTGTAAGGGTGTGTGTGTGCGTGTGTTACTTAGCTCTGAGTGTGTGTGGGTGTTTAATTGTAAGGGGGGGTGTGTGTGTGTGTTTGTGCGCATTTTTGTTTATTTGTAAGGGTGTGTGTGTGTCTTTGTGTGTTTAACTAGGTGTCTGTTTACTGTGTGTGTGTGTGTGTGTCTGTGTGCATTTTACTGTAATTGTCTGTGTGTAATTATGTGATTATGTGTGCGTGTTTCAGTATTTTGTGTGTTGCTGACTCTGTTTTATTGTGCATTTACTGTTTTTACTGTCAGCTTCTGCATTCTACCACGTGTGTGTGTGTGTGTGTGTGTGTGTGTGTGTGTGTGTGTGTGTGTGTGTGTGTGTGTGTGTGTGTGTGTGTGTAGTGTGTGTTCTGTGTGTGTAGCGTGCGTGCGTGCGTGCCCTGCCCCCCCCCGCAGGGACTGTTGAACCAATGAGAGTGTGAGCTGGTGACCTCACCGCACTCACCTGTGGGGGGGTTTCCGCGGCTGCCCGCACCTGTGCTCCTCCCACGCCACCTGGTGGGCTGGAGTCATGGCTCACCTCCAGAGGCCTCTTGCAGCTAATGCTGGGAAATAGTTTAACAGAAACAAATACCTTTTAATAATCATCATAATGTTATTGTTACGTTTACAATCCGTCCCAAAATGAATCTATTAATACACAAAAATACACAGTTATGTTTTTCTGTCTCTGCCCCTCCCACTCCTAAACTGGGCCCCTCCCACTCCCGTTAGGGCCCCGCCCACTATGTTATACCTATCGGATATATCTATACACTATCAGAGCCGTCCTCACCTTTTACTATATTGCTTGCTTCATATTAAATCCTGGAAACATGACATTGAAGACATCAATGTGACATAGGCTCCTCCCACTCCCACTCTGAGCCCTCCCACCCCCACCCTGGCCCCTCCCACCAGGCGGCAGGCGGCTGACTCAGCAGGGCTAGGCCCCGCCTCCGCTAGGCTGGCAGCAGATTACACCAACGCTGTCCTCCATCGCTTAGGGCTATTAATAACCCCTGACCTCTGACCCCTGACCTCTCACAAGGGGCACCAGCTCTGGCATCCAATGACGACTGTGGGAAACTGTACACACACAACAATTTCCCAATCAAGTCAATAACGAGCTAGTCTGATCCAGGTTTTCCGTACGTGTCAACAGGCGGAGAACGTCCTGAAACTGCCCGGTTTGGTGTTTAGTCTTTTGGCCGTGGTGCCGGTGGGTTCAGGTGGGTTCTGGTGGGTTCAGGTGTGTTCTGCCGGGTTCTGGTGGGTTCTGATCTGATCTGATCGAGCCAGGATGGGAGAGTAGGGGTTGCCATGGTTTCAAGCGGGAACATTGACGACCGGCATTCAGAGATGATACGGGATACGGCGAGGGGCGGGGCCTAGCACCAGGAAGCGTTGGGGATCCGTCTCCTGTTCCTGGAGGTCAGCTGACCTGTGGTCTCCCGCCTACGCTGGCTGTCACTGGGGTCAGGGGTCGGGCCCTGGCCACAGACTCCCAAGATTATATAACCCCTCTGCAACCCCAGTTTTTGGACGTACATTTTCACGAAACTGTACGTGAGTGTACTTATTCAAGTGTACTTAGAATAAGTACACTTGAATAAGTACACTTGTCTGAAGAGAGTGAAACAAGACGATATAAGATTTGAATAGAACAAGTTTCAAGCTAGCTAGGTTAACCCCTCGCTGGTAAACGGCAAGATAACGAGGATAGGATAGCTAGGATAAGATGCTAGGATAAGATAGCTAGGATAAGATAGCTATAGCCCCGTTGCCCTGGCAACCACACCCAACCCCTGAAACCGAACCCTAACCCTAAAAGGGAGGCAGAGCATAGTATTAGCGTTTAGTCCGATTCCATCCACAGTGAATTCGGATGCGGGTCGTTACGTTAAAGGGGACATGTTATGCCACCGGGCGTGGGAATCGCCACGTGACTACCGTCTAGTGACATCACAAGTGGGAATGTCCACCGAGATGTATGCCGACGAGATCAGTCTCGAACCCACAACCTTTTTAAGCTGGCGGTCGAACACACAGTAGCAAATACAACAACAAAATACAATCCCTCACCTCCTAATAAGAGCTTTTAAATGTGAAAGTTTCATAGAAACTTTTACTTATCCTTTTTAAATCAACAATTCATCAAGTCTCCCACCAAAGGTTAATGTTGAGCAGCCGTTACCTGGCACGGTGGCGCCCTCTGGCGGCTGCTCGGGGAACTGCCCCTCCGACGGCACGCTGACGGTGCGCCGAAGACTCCGGCTCCTGGAGGAGTCGGTGGGGCTCGGCTGCACCTCCGCCGGACCCTGGAGGGACATGACGCCCTTTATTAATATACACGATACACATGAATACACCAACATTAAAGGGGACATATTATGCCACCGGGTGTGAGTGTGATGAGCCATTGCAGCCGTTTCACAATTGCATGTGACTACGTCAGTGACATCACAAGTGGGAATGTCCGCCTAGATGTACACTGACTAGATCAGCATAGAGCGAGACAGAGATCGTGACAGAGAGACAGACAGAGAGAGAGGGCGAGAGAGAGAGAGACATAGGCCGTGTGTTACCTGGGTCTGGTTGAGCAGGAGCAGGTGTGTGTCGGTGAGGATACAGAACTTCCTCTCCCAGGCGCCGGGCTCCAAACCCGACGGCTGACCGCACGACAGCCGGTAGGAGGCGGGGCCCTTCACATCTACACACACACACACGCACACACACACACAAATACACACACGGAAGAAGGGTTGTCAAAATCCAAGACATTCTTTGAGAAATTTCCCAAGGAAACACACAGCGAGTTCAAAGGTCAGAGGTCAAAGGCCAAACGCGGGGCGGCGGTCATGTGACCATCCGGCCGGGCCTATTCAAGCCCCTCACAGGAAACACACAACTTCATCCATCCTTGTGTCGCCGTGGCAACACAGTCAATTCAATGAGGACTTCACTGGACCACATGGTGGTGGTGGTGGATGCAGTACTGAGCATGTCATGGGACTGGGAAGTCGTAGAAGGACTAGTACCCACAATGCATCACTCCACACATGGCCGGGTACCAACTGAAGCCAGCACACCCGGCCACCCACTAGGGCCCGGAACCCAGGACCACTTCAAACGCCAACAACAACAACAACACCAACACCATCAACACCAAAGCCTATGACGTGAAGATATATGCTCAAGGTCTTGTGGTTATGGAGGTTGTGGTGGTTCCCCGAAACAGGAGAGCATGCATTGCAGCCGTCTCCATGCCGACCGGGCCCGGGTTCAAACCGACCAGCAGGCGGTCCAGGTCCACACGGCACGCTAGTTACGGTCGGAGAACGAGAACCCCAACAGTTGCCAGGACAACAACAGAAGACCACCACACAGAACCCCTCAGAAGGACCAATGTTCGGGTTCATCTGAGAGGTTCTTCTAAAGGATAGGATAGGTCCGTCTTTCATGTGAGTCGGCCACCTAGGTCCAGGATGAACCCTGGATTACAGGATCTGCAGCAGCAGTGAGCCTGTCGGCCTGACATGCTACACACTAGTAGCATATAACCAACAGTAGTGCGCAGTACACGCTGTCCGCCTGCAGGGGGCAGCGTGGCGCCTGCCGTTGGCTCGCCTTGAGCGATGCAGAGAAGAGACTAGAGGGAGATCGTGGGGGCGATGGTCTGAGGTCAGAGGTCAGAGGTCACGGCACTAGCGGGAGGTGGCGCGGATGTTTAAGCGAAGATAAGATAAAGTAAGGCAAGACCCCACTACGGAAGGAACAGGACAGTCGGAGAGTCGACGCATAAATAAAGATAAGAAATAAGCTCTAAATAAAACAACAAACAAAAAATACAGAAAGTGTATCCGCGGACACAATAGGAGCAGGATTGTTGATGTAAACGTGGTGGTAAAGATGTTAAAGATGTTAAAACAATATTACATACAGTTGAGGGGTAGACACTAGCCACAGCGCACGCCACAGACTCTATATTGATGATTATACCAGAATAAAGCTGTTATGGAGACGGACGGGGCTGGACGGGCCGTCGCAGAGACAGGAAGGCAGACAGACAGACAGACAGACAGGCAGGCAGACAGACAGACAGACAGACAGGCAGACAGGCACAGACTGGCTGCTGCTGACTGGAAGCTCAGTGAGGAAGAGGAAGATGAAGAGTCCATTTTTCTTCCCGGTCGCCCGAAGGAGGGAGCTGGTCGCTGGTCCGCTGGTCCACGACTCGCCCTGACCTGCGTGTCACCATGGCGACAGCGGAATGTTCCATGATTTATTAATACCTCCCCCCCCCCAAACACACACACACATCGATGTGAACTTGAGTGAGTGAGTGAGGGGGCGGGGCTTAGGACCCTTCTGTGTGTGTGTGTGTGTGTGTGTGTGTGTGTGTGTGTGTGTGTAGATATGTAACTATGACAATATTGTGCAATATTGAGTAGTCGTCATCACTTGATACCAATCGGCCATGGACACCATGGCCATCAGATAACACACACACACACACACACACAGACACAGACACACACAGACACACACACACCAGGAAAGTCCTAATTAGTTCTATATCTGCCGTATCAAACAAGTGGCCAATTAACTTTGATAAACTGTGATAAAACTCTGATTGCACCTCCCAGAGGACACACAGGCAGCTGGCCTACATACACTGTGTGCGTGTGAATATGGTATGTGTAGGTATGTATGTGTGTGTGTGTGTGCATGTGTGTGTGCAGTGCACATGTGACGAGAGCAGCCTATTTCTGTCTGCATAGTACAAGTGAGCTGATTCTGCAACACACACACACACACACACACACACACACACACACACACACACACCACACACACATACACACACACACACACACACACACACACACACACACACACACACACACACACACACACACACACACACACACACACACACACACACATGCACAACACACACACACACACACACACACACACACACACACAACACACAGAGAGAGCCTCACGACTAGGCTGGCAGCAGATTACACCAACGCTGTCCTCCGTCGCTTAGGGCTATTAATAACCCCTGACCTCTGACCCCTGACCTCTCACAAGGGGCACCAGCTCTGGCATCCAATGACGACTGTGGGAAACTGTACACACACAACAATTTCCCAATCAAGTCAATAACGAGCTAGTCTGATCCAGGTTTTCCGTACGTGTCAACAGGCGGAGAACGTCCTGAAACTGCCCGGTTTGGTGTTTAGTCTTTTGGCCGTGGTGCCGGTGGGTTCGCAGCAGAACAGCACGACTCAAGAGAAGAGACTAGAGGGAGATCGTGGGGGCGATGGTCTGAGGTCAGAGGTCAGAGGTCACGGCACTAGCGGGAGGTGGCGCGGATGTTTAAGCGAAGATAAGATAAAGTAAGGCAAGACCCCACTACGGAAGGAACAGGACAGTCGGAGAGTCGACGCGGGTTTCAGGTGGGATGAGTCTGTCGCTGAGCGATTTCAAAATGAAAGTGTGGATTTCTAGCGTTTCACGGGATAGGAGAGGTTCTGACTCTTGATATCTAGAACCAGAGACAAAAAAATGAGCACCGAGAGAATGGTGGTAAGATGTAGCGGGGGATTACTGACACCCTAGAAGTAGCATGACATAATTGTCGATGAAAACGTATATTATGAGCACGACCTCGTGTAAAGATCGGAAAGAGCATTTCAAGACAGAGAGATATAATTGATCAACGGGATAAATCAGTCGGAGAGCGGAAGAGCTGAGCGCCGTGTGCAGGAGCCCGAGACGACAACCAAGGGCCACAACAGCGTTGGGGGGAACTTCTACCTAGTCTCCTTGTTGTTCACTGATTGTAGAAGAGTATCATGACTAGAACCTAGGCTTGGGTGATTGCCCGTCGACGCCGAGCGCCGCGTAGCCGCCCCGCGGCTGATGTCAAGACCCAGACAAAGGCAGACTAGACAGGCGATCGAAGCAGGGAGAGGCACGGGGCCACACCACTGGCCGACTAGCACGAGAGACTGCGACACGCCTCAGAGGAATAAGAGTAAGATTAGAACCACGTCGCTCTGCAACTCTCCACA
Organism: Coryphaenoides rupestris; assembly: GCA_002895965.2. Classification (NCBI taxonomy): domain Eukaryota; kingdom Metazoa; phylum Chordata; class Actinopteri; order Gadiformes; family Macrouridae; genus Coryphaenoides; species Coryphaenoides rupestris. The sequence goes on from PIJE02000314.1 coordinate 153,504, forward strand.
CAGTCTTTCTTTTGAGAGATCGGTCACCAACATCTATCTACGGAATAGCGGTAACTACGTGATGGATGTATGAGACGATGTGAAGTGCAGGAGTTCAGTAGAGTCATTAGTATACCACTTCTCCTGTGTAGTATGATAGTGACGAGGTGTGTCTGTGTGTTGTCTTGAGTGAGATGTATGTTGGAATATGACGATGATCGTGTGATGTGGGTGATATGAATATGTAGGAATTATGATCATAGAGTATATACTAGATATATATGTATTTTCGAATGTCTTAGCGCTACGAGCTATCATATCGCATCCTCACTGGATAACGGCACGATACACCGAGAGGAGATGCAGCATGGATAGGAGCCACTTAGGAGTGAGCCATACAGGAATAACTGACCTACGGAACAATACAGCATACGCATTATCAAGGCATACGAGAGACATCACTAGACAGCCCCGTATGCACCACACCCAGGACACACGTGGCCTAACCTCAGAACTATCTCCTCATCTCACCCTGATCATGACCCGGAGAGAGACACGCGTCTAGACCAACTCTTAAACCATATCGGAGTGGAGAGAGGTCCGTGGGAGTTATGTAGGCCCGTCAGGCTGTTATAAGAGACCAGCTGCGTGTGGGTGTGACTGAGAAATCGAAGGTGTGTTGTGTGTTGGTGTGTGTGTGTGTGTGTGTGTGTGTGTGTGTGTGTGTGTGTGTCTATGTGTGTGTGTGCGTGTGTGTGTGTGTGTGTGTTGTGTGTGTGTGTGTGTGTGTGTGTGTGTGTGTGTGTGTGTGTGTGCATGTGCATGTGTGTCTGCGTGGCGTGTGTGTTTCTGTTCATGTAAATCAGACACACACACAACACACACACACACACACACACACACACACACACACACACACACACACACACACACACACACACACACACACCACACACACACACACACACACAAGCACACACACACACACACACACAGACACACACACACACACACACACAGCACACACACACACACACACACACAGAGGAAGCACACACACAGGACAGCTGACGGCCTACACCCCCCACCCACACACCACACATTAAATGATGGAACATTCCGCTGTCGCCATGGTGACACGCAGGTCAGGGCGAGTCGTGGACCAGCGGACCAGCGACCAGCTCCCTCCTTCGGGCGACCGGGAAGAAAAATGGACTCTTCATCTTCCTCTTCCTCACTGAGCTTCCAGTCAGCAGCAGCCAGTCTGTGCCTGTCTGCCTGTCTGTCTGTCTGTCTGTCTGCCTTCCTGTCTCTGCGACGGCCCGCGTCCGTCTCCATAACAGCTTTATTCTGGTATAATCATCAATATAGAGTCTGTGGCGTGCGCTGTGGCTAGTGTCTACCCCTCAACTGTATGTAATATTGTTTTAACATCTTTAACATCTTTACCACCACGTTTACATCAACAATCCTGCTCCTATTGTGTCCGCGGATACACTTTCTGTATTTTTTGTTTGTTGTTTTATTTAGAGCTTATTTCTTATCTTTATTTATGCGTCGACTCTCCGACTGTCCTGTTCCTTCCGTAGTGGGGTCTTGCCTTACTTTATCTTATCTTCGCTTAAACATCCGCGCCACCTCCCGCTAGTGCCGTGACCTCTGACCTCTGACCTCAGACCATCGCCCCCACGATCTCCCTCTAGTCTCTTCTCTGCATCGCTCAAGGCGAGCCAACGGCAGGCGCCACGCTGCCCCCTGCAGGCGGACAGCGTGTACTGCGCACTACTGTTGGTTATATGCTACTAGTGTGTAGCATGTCAGGCCGACAGGCTCACTGCTGCTGCAGATCCTGTAATCCAGGGTTCATCCTGGACCTAGGTGGCCGACTCACATGAAAGACGGACCTATCCTATCCTTTAGAAGAACCTCTCAGATGAACCCGAACGTTGGTCCTTCTGAGGGGTTCTGTGTGGTGGTCTTCTGTTGTTGTCCTGGCAACTGTTGGGGTTCTGGTTCTCCGACCGTAACTAGCGTGCCGTGTGGACCTGGACCGCCTGCTGGTCGGTTTGAACCCGGGCCCGGTCGGCATGGAGACGGCTGCAATGCATGCTCTCCTGTTTCGGGGAACCACCACAACCTCCATAACCACAAGACCTTGAGCATATATCTTCACGTCATAGGCTTTGGTGTTGATGGTGTTGGTGTTGTTGTTGTTGTTGGCGTTTGAAGTGGTCCTGGGTTCCGGGCCCTAGTGGGTGGCCGGGTGTGCTGGCTTCAGTTGGTACCCGGCCATGTGTGGAGTGATGCATTGTGGGTACTAGTCCTTCTACGACTTCCCAGTCCCATGACATGCTCAGTACTGCATCCACCACCACCACCATGTGGTCCAGTGAAGTCCTCATTGAATTGACTGTGTTGCCACGGCGACACAAGGATGGATGAAGTTGTGTGTTTCCTGTGAGGGGCTTGAATAGGCCCGGCCGGATGGTCACATGACCGCCGCCCCGCGTTTGGCCTTTGACCTCTGACCTTTGAACTCGCTGTGTGTTTCCTTGGGAAATTTCTCAAAGAATGTCTTGGATTTTGACAACCCTTCTTCCGTGTGTGTATTTGTGTGTGTGTGTGCGTGTGTGTGTGTGTAGATGTGAAGGGCCCCGCCTCCTACCGGCTGTCGTGCGGTCAGCCGTCGGGTTTGGAGCCCGGCGCCTGGGAGAGGAAGTTCTGTATCCTCACCGACACACACCTGCTCCTGCTCAACCAGACCCAGGTAACACACGGCCTATGTCTCTCTCTCTCTCGCCCTCTCTCTCTGTCTGTCTCTCTGTCACGATCTCTGTCTCGCTCTATGCTGATCTAGTCAGTGTACATCTAGGCGGACATTCCCACTTGTGATGTCACTGTGACGGTAGTCACATGGTCATTGTGAAACGGCGTGCCAATGGCTCATCACACTCACACCCGGTGGCATAATATGTCCCCTTTAATGTTGGTGTATTCATGTGTATCGTGTATATTAATAAAGGGCGTCATGTCCCTCCAGGGTCCGGCGGAGGTGCAGCCGAGCCCCACCGACTCCTCCAGGAGCCGGAGTCTTCGGCGCACCGTCAGCGTGCCGTCGGAGGGGCAGTTCCCCGAGCAGCCGCCAGAGGGCGCCACCGTGCCAGGTAACGGCTGCTCAACATTAACCTTTGGTGGGAGACTTGATGAATTGTTGATTTAAAAAGGATAAGTAAAAATTTCTATGAAACTTTCACATTTAAAAGCTCTTATTAGGAGGTGAGGGATTGTATTTTGTTGTTGTATTTGCTACTGTGTGTTCGACCGCCAGCTTAAAAAGGTTGTGGGTTCGAGACTGATCTCGTCGGCATACATCTCGGTGGACATTCCCACTTGTGATGTCACTAGACGGTAGTCACGTGGCGATTCCCACGCCCGGTGGCATAACATGTCCCCTTTAACGTAACGACCCGCATCCGAATTCACTGTGGATGGAATCGGACTAAACGCTAATATGCTGCTGCTGTGATGCTCACCTTAACCCTTTGTCCTGCTGGCTGTGTGTGTGTGTGTGTGTGTGTGTGTGTGTGTGTGTGTGTGTGTCCTGCATGCTATACTGTCCTATACTGTCTTGTCCTGTGCTGTGCTGTGCTGGAGTAATACGATATACAGTATATTCTCTGTTATCACGACTTGTGGTTCATGTGTGGTTTTTATGTAGAAGGCGACGTATGGAGGGATCTCTCTCTATAGCACTGGTGTATATTTGACACGCGTGTGTGGAGATCTGGGGGCGTCGACAACCAAACACTCCCAGACCACGCCCAGAAACCGGACCCCGCCCCGCCCCGCCGCACACACACACACACACGCTCACACACACACACACACACACACACACACACACACACACAACCCACACACACACACACACACACACACACACACACACACACACACACGTTTTACTTGCAAGTGTGGGCTGACTGGATTAGTGCTGAGACATGGTGTTGTCATGGATGATGTCACCGTGGCAACGCAGTCAGCAAACACACACACGCACACACACACGCACACACACACTGCTGGGGGCCTCGAAGGATAGACAGGTCTCTCGATAAAACAGACAGACAGATGAGACAAAAATGGGGTCGTGATGGACCAGGAAAACACTATGATGCAGGATCCCCTCTCAGCCTAGTAGCTCATCAAGGGGAGACTCCCTCACCGCTCTGATTGGTCGTCACGTGGCGGCGGTGGAAACAGAGAGGCCATTGGCCGAGAGCCGTGGCATCACCACAGATCGGGCCAATCAGAGGTCTGCCGTCAGACCCGTCTGTCCTTCTTCCAGCTGTCTGTCTTCTCATCTGTCTGTCTGTTTTATCGAGAGACCTGTCTATCCTTCGAGGCCCCCAGCAGTGTGTGTGTGCGTGTGTGTGTGCGTGTGTGTGTTTGCCTGAAGGAAATTCTTGTGCCAGGTTGCATAGCAATACAATAAAACAATAGAGAAATAAACAGAATAATAAAAATCAAATAACAGTTTTACAAATGTACAGTAGGTCTAAGTCCTATAAAAATACAGGTGAAGTTTACAAATATATAGGCAAGATAAGATATTCAGTCTGCGAAAACAATTTGGCAATAATTGAAGTGTAATAAAACTGATGATAATCATCGTTAGAGGAAGTATTGCACATGGTAAAAAAGAATATTAAGAATATTGCTGAATAATGTTGAAAGGTAATGGTAATAGCATGGTAATATTGCAAGGATTAGAAAGCTTCTAATCTCATTGGATGGTGCTTCATCGTACAGCAAGACAATGAGGCAAACGTACTGCCATGGCAAGTAGGTTGTTTTTAAGGGCCAAAAAATGGAAAGTTCTAGAGTGGCTATGTCAATCTCCAGATTGAAATCCAATTGAACACTTTGTTTAAGAGGAGACTTAAGGCAAAAAGGCCTCGCGTGGCAGAACATTATCACAAAAGATACCCAGAATCTGATGGGGTCAGTGCGTCGCAGACCTCAGGCAGTTATTGCAGCATATATAACATATTTTCGACCAAATACTGAGTTCTTCATTTAGACACTATACCATTTACCATTCACTATACCAATACTGGCCCTCAAATAGGGGAATATGCTTTTATTTTTTTAAAGTAACTTTTAAATGGTGATGTCAATTTGAACAAAAATAACGTATTCCATCTGTGAATCTCTACTTTGTAGAGATTCACAGTAATTGTTTGATTTCAAAACTTGAGTATAGAGCCAAATAAATGCAAAATGACTTTTCCCAATACGCAGGGCACTGTATGTTTTACTCCATTCCATTGTCACATTGCCCCAGGAACATGATTGGTTGAAACTAATTTGAAGTGCAAGAAAGTGAAACGCCCCCATTCACACAGATTTGAGCTCTTGGCGTCTTGCGTAAACACCATTTTGATGGGACTATTTTTATTGGCCGTATATGCCGAGACACATATCCAAGTAAAGTCCCATTCTCCCACCTTCTCTCTCGCTCTCTCTCTGTCTCTCGCTATCTCTCGCTCTCCTAGGTCTGTCCATCCACACCTTCCATGGGAACTTCTTTGTGCGCTCCACGGACCTGCTGTCTCTGCCCAATGTGAACCCGGACGCAGGCTTTGCCGTCCAGATGTCCATCGAGGAGAACCTGGTGGACATGCAGGTGGTCTCCTTCCAGGCTGCGCTGCTCTACACATCCAGCAAAGGTGAGCAATTACTAAATTAAAAAAGAAAAAATATACTATTGAACTTTATGTGAGCCAATCAGAAAAAGGCTTGTTTTAGCAGAGATGCTGCCGTTGCCGAGGGTTTATCACCTTTATTCGGATACGTCCCCCAGTTGCCAGCAGAGACGGCACGTTCTAGGGTTTTGGAGAGGAATGATAGGAGAGATACAGGTGTGTAGTTTCGGACGTCAGTGGTGTTCAGGGTTTCTTGAGGAGTGGCTTGATTCTGGCAGTCTTTAAGGCAATCGGAAACAGGCCTGAATTGAGGTAGGTGTTAATTAGGGTGGTGAGAAAGGGAAGGATGTCGCCAGAGATGTCTTGGAGAAGAGAGGATGGGATTGGGTCAAGGGGGAAAGCGATTTTACAGTTGCCTCACATTCACCCATTCCTAAACAGACTGTAGATCATCTCTATTTGTCTGCACCCACCAGTGCTTGGATGGTAGCATCTACCATCGGTGCACTGGTGGGGACCGGCACTGCCTAACTCCACAGCTGCTGATTTGATTTGCACACTGTGTGCTGTGCAACACATTTTTTATATTCTTAATTTTGGTTTGGAAAATAGGCCTACATGGCTAACATCCAGACAGTAGCTACATCTCAAGCTGTGTCTTGTATTTGGAAGATGTACTTATCAAGTGACATCAGTTATGATCAGGAATATAGGTCATGTTATGGAGCCTATTAGGCCTACCTAGTTTAGTAGATATTATGCCCCAGACAGAACGGCTGGAGTGTTTTTAGTTTAACGGTCTCCACAAGGAAAGGCCTAAATTGTTAGGAGATGAGGTATAGAATACTGTAGCAGATCTCCCTGCTATACGCCACTAAAGTGCTTTCTGCTGGGCTCCTCTGACCACCAAGAAACAGGAACCTGTATGTAAACCGATTTATGGTACAGATGGAAATGTAATGCAGGTGGTCACTGCCAACATGTTTACCTCTCCTCTTGAGTGTATGTGGTAGCGGCTGATTCATCCTGTGTGCACTGTGCAGCCTCACCCAGCCCCTGACTAATCAGCCTGACTCGGGCCTTGTGAGGCTGCTTAATCCAGCCACCAACCACACACACCACAAATAACATCAACAATTTCGGTAATCTTTTTAATTATATAATTATGAAAGAACAAACAACTAATCACGCAGTTGAGATGTGTTTTCAACACCAAAACACACACCATTTGTTTTATAGGATGCATTGTAAAATTTGACACATTTGTTTGAGGGGACAATTCAGCACAGGAATTATAATTATTAACAAATTAATAATAATGAATCAAGCAATTGAGAACTCTGCTCTGAGTGTATTGCGATGTGTGTGACAGAACAGCACACACACGTATTGTATTTAATTTGATATTATAGCCTGTAATACATTTAATTTTGTTTTAGACAAATGTAATATATTGGGTTTGTTTCAGACCAGGATGGAAACATATCCATTTATTTTATCACTGATAAGCTGCTGAAGGTAAGTTTGGAGAGTTGTCAAGGGAGCAGAAAATGGCCACGTTTAAGAATCCACCTCCCTCTCTACGTTTCTCCACCATTGAGAAGTGTTGCATTTACACACCTGTGATTGACAGGCAAGATGGATTCCCCAAATCAATCAGCAAAGTGTTGACCTGGTTGGTCAGAACTCTGAAGTACACCTGGAGCGGTCTAAAATCTAAATCGGCTCATACAGAGGCATGTACATGTCAACTCAAAGCAGATAATCTCACCGAGCATTTCACTCAGTAATGGCTTACAGATGGCTATGGCATTTCTTCCAAGTGATAATGATATTCTAGCTCTTGAATCTCACCTACAGTACGTTCAAAAACACTTGTATCTAACAGCGTTTCTGTGGTCCCCAGGAGAGCGCAGGATCCGCGTGCACACCCTGTGTCTGCCGGTGGCCAACTCCCTGTCGGACATCTTCGCCGGGGCGGACGTCCAGGCGGTCACTGGGCTGCTGGCTAGCATGGGTACGTTCTACCGCCTGCAGTAGCACACCGCCAACAGCTAGCCCTGCATGGAGACAGGTGGAAGGGTAGACTAATGAATGGAAGGATTATAATATTAGCCTCAAGACCTTAATCCCACCATTATGGCTGACGTAAGGTTCAGAATTACTTAAGCCAACTCTAGAGGAAAATGGCAGTCAGTCCTACAGTGACTGAAGCCCAGTTCTAAATGAACAAAGCGGCACGTGGATTTTCAGGGTGGTTATTCACAGGGCTTTAGGGGAAGTTGGAGTAATCTCCTTCATATTACCATTTTCTCAGTGCCAAGCCACTGATGATCCAGTGTCCCGTCAGCCTTGTGCTAACATTGCTGTTGTAGTGAGTGTTCTCATAGGCCTCTACCAACTTTATTACTCTTGACAGGTGACAGTGATTGCTCCGGTTGTCTAGTAACCGCCCCCCACAGGCCTATCTCATAGCTGTGAATCTTTTATGGAATAAATGAACCTTGAAGAAGAGAGCTTGTAGAGTGCTTGTTGTCCTGGTTCATAAAAGGTCAATAAGACTATAATCTCCTTGCTCTCTGTGCTCTCTCTCTCTCTCTCTCTCTCTCTCTCCCCCCATCTCTATATGTCTCTCTATTAACACTATATGTCTCTCTATTCTCTACTCTCTTCTCACTCACTCTCTCACTCTCCTCTAGCCGTGGACCGCTCGGTGTCGGCTAGTCTTGGCGATGCCCGGGACGCCATGACCAACGCGGCCATCGACTCGCTGGCGTCGTTCCGCCAGGGCGTGCTGACCATCCAGCAGCCGGGCCTGCTGGCGCCCGCCTGCCTGCGCCTCTTCCCCCTCTACGTCCTGGCCCTGCTCAAACAGGTGCCCCCTCCCACTGGCACTCACCACCACCACCACCACCACCACCACCAAACAAACGGGACTTGATTTGAATCAATAAACACCAGGGCTGAACAATGAATTTAAATATGATTACAATCACAACATGGCCAAGTGCAATATCCAAAAGCACAGGAGCTGAACATAAGGGTCAAATGTAGGGGTGTAACAAATAACCGATTTGAATCGGAAAATCTGTGTTGATTTAAAAGATGCGAGTGCATCGGTACACGGACCCCTGGATCAGTAAACGTAGCATGAACCGGCCGATGGCCCGATCACAAAGTTATGAATCGGTTTTATGTTGTTGCTGTGCTGCTGAATCCTCCGTCTGCTCAGTGTTACACTAATGAACATCACATGTTTCTGAATTCACATGTCAAAAGTGACAAAATACTTGTTCCCTGGTCTTTGATAAATCTATTTGAAGGTAAGCAATGCCACATTTATAGTATTGACTTATGTTAATTCATAATGTAAAATGATTGTCTACTTTAAACAAGGAACTCTATCAGATTGTATCATATCCCATCAAATCGTATCGAATCCTACTGAATCGAATCGAACCGAATCGTTCCATTTTAAAAATGTATCGTCCCTGAATCGTTTCGTACCCCATGTATCTAGATACGTATGGGATCGTCTTTTTTGGAGAGATGCACACCCCTAGTAAAATGTTAATGTTACATGTGAAGTACTCTGTAGTGCTGCAGAGATGCCCTGGTCTAGATGTAAAGAAAGCATGTTTGTTGGGTACAGACCTCAATAATTGCCACTTCATGATTTTGTAAAAAAAAAAATACATTGAAAATTGACAATTGTCATTCCCACTAATTGTGAATCTCATCCAATTGCAATATGTGTCCAGATAGTCACAATATTTTTTCTAAACCTTGGATATTTGACGTCAACCCCAGCAGCATTATAAGCCCTCCATAGTGAAGAAGGAACTACATGTAGGGGGGGGGGGGGTGGTCTCTCCTTCTATGAATGGCTAGGAGGGGCAAGGAGCCAAGTAGCGCAACAATTTATTTGTGAAGAATTGTCATTACAGCTGATGGATTTAGAGGAGTTGTTCCTTGTCTCTTCAGTTTGACAACTACAAACTGTGTGTGTGTGTGTGTGTGTGTGTGTGTGTGTGTGTGTGTGTGTGTGTGTGTGTAGTGTGTGTGTGTGTGTGTGTGTGTGTGTGTGTGTGTGTGTGTGTGTGTGTGTGTGTGCGCGCCAGTGGTGTGTGCAGAGTTCAGTTGGGTCTTTTGAGATCCGGCTTTTTGTTGTTGTAGTCAAACACCAACGGACTGAAAGAGAGGTTTATCTGCCCTCCTCCTCCACCACCACCACCACCTCCTCCACCTCCTCCTCCTCCTCCATGGTGTCTTGGGATGAAAAGGCCCCCATTGTTGTCAACCCCAGGAGGACACACACACACACACACAGGGAGGGAGGGAAAGAGAGCGAGCGAGAGAGAGACAGAAGGAGAGAGAGAGAGAGCTAGCTTAGGAGGTCTTGGCGCAGTCTCTGGCTTTTCTGCATTCCTCCACGTCTTGACTTGACAGGAGTTTTGCGCCTCAAGTGTTTGGAGGTCACACAGAGAGAGAGAGAGAGAGAGAGAGTGTGTGTGTGTGTGTGAGAGAGAGAGAGAGAGAGAGGGTGTGTGAGTGTCGTAGTAGTGGCTTGAGAGTTGCGTTGCGTTGCGGGGCGGCGAGGGTTTAAAAAAACGCAAACAGGCATGTGATCGGGCCGCTACGTCTTTATAAATGGATTTCTGGGGTAAGTGCCTGCGTTCTGTACTGTTCTGTCGCTGTTGTTGTTGCTCCAGTGCGCACGTCAACGAGACACCTGGTGCCTGCCTACCTGCGGCGATGATTCGTGTTCGTTAAATCCAGCGTGTACGCGTTTGCTATCGATGATGATGATGATTCGCGGCGTCTTCCGCTCGGACGCACCGTGTGAACGGCGGCTGCAGGACCGACTGACCCGCATCTGTCACTCACACCACAATGCGGCCCTTGTTGTCTTGTCTTGTTGTCTTGTCTTGTTGTCTTGTCTTGTTGCGCATCAAGTTTTAGTGTCATTAAAACCGACCACGCACACTTAATTTCGTTATTGAGCAGCAGATGCATCATGAACGCCGCAACAATGCTCCACGTTTGATTGATTTGAAATACAAACTGACGTAATTAAGGCATCGCTGCGTGGCAGGTGTGTGTGTGTGTGTGTGTGTGTGTGTGTGTGTCCGTCGACAATAAATAGTTAAATAAATATACATTATTTATTATGAATATAAATAAATAGTTGTGGTCCAACCCAGACCACTACAGAAGTTGTTCGCTGAGCTGAGATGGACGGCTGGCTCCACAGCTAAATGTTAAGATTTCAAAATAAATGAAATGTATTGGTATTAACCAAGTGGGTGAACTTAATTGAACTTACTTGGAGACACAAGCCGAGCTGTCATTTAACACTGGACACTTTTTTAAGTGGGCGATTTTGTTCCAAGCACTTTTTAAAAGCACAATTTGTCACAAGCCTACGCCAAGAAATGTCAACGAACAAATTAGATTTAACAAGAGTTAACAAACAACTTGGAGAAACCTGTATTTGCACAGTTAAAAAAATAACAAACAATGCAATGAGACGATCGAATGTACAAGCAATAAGGGGTCACTTTGCTTCATGAATATAATCGATATAATTAATCACTGATTCCCCAGTCGATGGCTCGCTCCGGCAGCCCCACGGGGACTCGAACCCCTCACCCCTCACCCCTAACCCTCTCAGCACCGGCACCTCGCAGCCGGCGCTATAGATACGGGCCTGTGTGTGTTGGTGTGTTTGCAGTGCGGCGGTCCGTCTCTCAGGTGGTCGGCCGCTCTGTGACAGGTGCGCTCGCCGGACCGCTGCCATTGGCCCGCGTGAACATTCCGCGCATTCCTTCCTTTGTGACGTCACGTCCATTCATTCGCCGCCCATGCTGCTGCTGCTGCTGATGCTCCTCCCACGCTCGGATACCAGCGGCTATTATACACACACACACACACACACACACCAGACACACACCAGACACTATTATGGGATGGCTGACTAACTAACAAACAAACCAACCCGTCCGAACAAAGGACAGGGTTCAACTGGAGTTGGACGTCGGTTGGTCACATGACCGCTGAGGGAGTTACAGTGAAGTGTAGTGTGTGTGTGTGTGGTCAAACCCAGATTCTTCCATGCTCATAAATCACTCAGAATTACCCAGAATCCTCGGCTCTGACTGTCGCTGCACAAAGGCTAGAAAATAACCAATCGACATGGAACAATAAATGTACATAGAATATAGGAAATAGATGGTTAATAATTGATTGATTATGCTACTGTTAGCCGAACCTCAGGAGTAGTTGTCAGCAATAAAACGCAAAAACAAAACACGGACAGACATTACATGAATATTTGATATGATTAAATATGATTAAATATTAATGTTGATATTAAGTACTCATTTAAATGTTTGATGATAACAGTGTGTCAGTTGGACACAGTTGCTTTGCTGCAGCGTGTTGATTCTTAAACATTTATATATTATTCTTATTCTTATTATTATTCTAATTAATGACTAGATCTTAACGAGGGAGCAGCCTGTCCTCACTCAGGTCCTCACTGCGCTGTCCAATAGTATTTGATTCTAAATCTCGTTCCGATTGGTTCTCACAATGGACCCTTGTCTGCCAATCAGGTGAGCCGATGCTGCAGGGCCTCAGTGGGAGGTTGTGATTGGTTAGCAGGATGCTGAGGATGAAATGAACTAGCTACCTGATGCTGCTGTTTGACACACACACACACACCTACACACACCTACACACACACACACACCTGCACACACATACACCTACACACACACCTACACACACACACAC
>PIJE02000314.1:168498-170998 GCA_002895965.2 Coryphaenoides rupestris
CTCTCTCTCTCTCTCTCTTCTCTCTCTCATCTTGTCTCACTTGCAGCCTGTCTCTCTCTCCTCTCTCTCTCGTCTCTCTCTCTCTTTCTCATCTTGTCTCACTTGCAGCCTGTCTCTCTCTCCTCTCTCTATCTATCATCTTGTCTCACTTGCAGCCTGTCTCTCTCCCCTCTCTCTCTCTCTCTCTCTCTCTCTCTCTCTCGCATCTTGTCTCACTTGCAGCCTGTCTCTCTCCTCTCTCTCACTGTATATCTCTCTCTCTCTCTCTCTCATTCCCTTCTCCAACTTGTAGTATCGCTCTCTCTCCGTGCTCTATGCATATCTCTCTCGCTCCCTCATGCCATTTGTCAGCGTCCTGACTGGAACTGCGGTCGACTCGTCATGCCTGATCAGTCTGTGAGCATGTCCTGGATGCAGGCATGGTGCCCCCCCTCTCTCTGTCTCTCTCGTCTGTCTCTGTCTCTGTCTCTGTGTCTGTCTCTCTCTCTCTCTCTTTCTCTCTCTCTCTCTCGTCTCTCTCTGTCTCTCTCTCTCTCCTCTTTCTCTCTGTCTCTTTCTCTCTGTCTCTCTGTCTGTCTCTCTCTCTCTCTCTTTCTCTCTGTCTCTTTCTCTCTGTCTCTCTGTCTTTTTCTGTCTCTCCTGACAGAGACAGACAGAGAGAGAGAGCTCTCTGTCTCTGTGTCTCTCTCTCTCCCTCACGGTCTCTCTCTCTGTCTCTCCCTCTGTCTCTGTCTCTCCATCATGATCTCTCTCTGTCTCCCTCTCTGTCTCCTTCTCTGTCTCTCTGCTCTCTACCTGTCTCTGCTCTCTCTCTCTCTCATTCTGTGTCTCTCCCTCTCTCCTCTGTCTGTCTGTCTCTCTGTCACTCTCTCTCTGTCTCTCTCTCTGTGTCTGTCTCTGTCTCTTTCTCTCTCTGTATCTGTCTCTCCCTCACGGTCCTCTGTCTTCTTTCTCTCTGTCTCTCCTGTCTCTTTTTCTGTCTCTCTCTCTCTCTCTCTCTCTCTGTCTCTGTCTCTGTCTCTCTCTCTCTCTCTCTCTCTCTCTCTCTCTCTCTCTCTCTCTCTCCTCTCTCTCTCCTCTTCTCTCTTCTCTGTCTGAGAGTTATAAACAGGGCCCAGTGTGTGCATGAGGTGGTATCTTGTGTTCGTGTCTCGGCTGCTGCTGCCGCCGCTGCTGCTGCTGCTGCATCCTGATGCATGCGGAGATGAGCAGTGACCCCGGCCTGATGCTAGCCTGTCCTCCTCTCCGGTGACGCTAGCATGCAGGGCCTCCCGCTGTCCCGTCCACCTGCCGTGGGAATCTGTTGCATGTTTCCTCCCATCGTGTTGTGTCCCTGCAGGTGACAGCACAGCACAGGACAGGAGAGACCCCCCCTCCACCAAACCCGTCAAACCTCACATTTAGGCTGTTTCTGAAACCATGGGGGGGGGGGGCAGGGGTGTCGTAGAGTGGTCCAGGAGTTTGGTTGCAGTCTGACGACGCACAGGATCCCCAACTCTTGTTGGAGTTGGGGATCCTTTTACCCCCAGAACCCTCGGCTTTTGGGTCCCGACCGAGATGAGCAGGTTTCTAGAACCTCTGGGGGCTTGGAGGGGTGCTGGATGGGTGGAGGTGGAGGTGGAGGAGGAACAGCAGGAGGAGGAGGAGCACTGGGATCGGCCGCTCCCAGTCCAGACACCGTGGCTCTCCTGTCGGCTCCAAGGAAGAACCGGACGGCTAAATTTAGAACCCCTGAATCGATACGGCGATACTGGAGTGCTGCCCGTACACCGGAACATCAACACTTAGCCTGGAAACACCGGAACCACCGGCAGTAGAACCAGTAGAGCCAGTAGTGCGGCCAGTACCAGAACCACAACCCCTGGGCGGAGAACCACTCCCAACACCTCGAAAGCCCGGCCAGCACTCTGATCGGATTTTGTGAACGATGTGAACTTCTTCCCCACCTGGGTCCATCGGTGCAGCCTGGTTTCCTGGTTTCCAAAGGGGTCTGGGCGTTCTGTTATGTTTTTAGCCCCGCCCCCTTACCTGTCAAGGGGGTCGCCAGCGGTCGTATTGATTGAGTTGCCGGCTGATAGATTGCCTTGCTCAGGGGCACTGCGGTGCGGCGCGGTGTGGTGGGGGGCTATGCCGATGACCTTGACACACTTAGCCGGAGTCTCCTGACAGGAAAGGCAGAAATAGCAGCAGGGAGCTTCCTGGCCTGGCGGGGTGTTGCTTTACCTTCAGCAGCTAACTGACAGCTACTCGCGCCACACGACGCCGCCAGCAGCTAGTGGCAAAGGCTAACGGCGCTAGCCGAAACTAAAGCTGCGCATTAGCTAATGGCACTAGCAAAACAACAGCTAAACGTCACCTTAAACATCGTCAGTTAAAAAACGCCGGCTCACGGCTATGCACGACGTTGGCTGATAGCACAGGCTAACAGCGACACACCACATAGCGACACCGGCTAAACATGAGACAAGCACCAATTAAACGCCTGCTAACAGCATCAGCT
>PIJE02000314.1:175998-183498 GCA_002895965.2 Coryphaenoides rupestris
CTCTCTCGCTCTATCTCTTTCTCTTTCCATTGCTATCTCTCTCTGTGTGTCAGTGTTCCTCCCTCTGCACATCCGTGTCTCTCTCTCTCTCTCTCTCTCTCTCTCTCTCTCTCTCTCTCTCTGAGTGGTTGCCTCTCTCTCTCTTTTCTCGTCTCTCTCTCTCTCGTCTCTCTCTCTCTCTCCTCTCTCTTCCCCCCCCCCCCCCCCCCCCCCCGAGTGTGTGTGCCTCTCTCTGCCTCTCTCTCTCCCTGAGTGTGGGTGTCTCCCTCCCGGCTGCGTGCTGCACCAGTGTGTGTGTGTGTGTGTATCAGCAGTGTGTGATGGAGGCGACCTCCTCTCTGCTGAGGAGGGCTCGCAACGTCCAGCTGTCCCTCAGGTAGGACCGTGTGTGTGTGTGTGTGTGTGTGTGTGTGTGTGTGTGTGTGTGTGTGTGTGTGTGTGTGTGTGTGTGTGTGTGTGTGTGTGGTGTGTGTGTGGTGTGGTGTGTGTGTTGGTGTGTGTGTGTGGTGTGTGTGTTGTGTGTGGTGTTGGGAATACGATAGTGTCACATGTGGCTGTGTGTATGTGGGCCAGTAGTTTGATGCTGGGGCAGGATTGGGTTTGGTCAGAACCGGGACGACTAGAGGTTCTGCTGATGCTTTTGGGGTTAGGTACTAGGAGTTAGGTACTAGAGGTTAGGTACTAGGGGTTAGGTACTAGAGGTTAGGTACTAGGGGTTAGGTACTAGAGGTTAGGTGCTAGGGGTTAGGTTACTCGGGGTTAGGTATTATGGGTTAGATATTAGGGGTTAGGTACAGGCCAAGAACTGAGACTTTGGTCTAGCTGGTTCTGCCAAGTTAGCTGCAACATGGCTCTGTTGAACTGGATAGTTTGTGTGTGTGTGTGTGTGTGTGTGTGTGTGTGTGTGTGTGTGTGTGTGTGTGTGTGTGTGTGTGTGTGTGTGTGTGTGTGTGTGTGTGTGTGTGTGTGTGTGTGTGTGTGTGTGTGTGTGTGTGTGTGTGTGATGTGTGTGTGTGTGTCTCAGTAGCAGTGGAAGTCTGCTGTTCCCCAGCTGAACAGATCAGGTTTCAGTCTTAATGCGGATGCCGGATGTCCCGGACCGGATCACTCAGGAGTCCGGACCCGGCAGGCAGGTCACTCCCCCCCCTCCCCTCTTCTCCCACCAGATCACTGGGTTGGCATGACAACCACACGTAAACATAGACAACAGTAGTCGATGAACTAGATGGATAATGGAGGGATGAATATAGAGACACTGTAGATGTAGATCGATAGATAGATATATAGATGCTATGGAGGGATGGTTGATGGATGTACTGTATATATTGTACTTCTCAAGGCTTGTGTTTGTACTGAGTCCAGATAGTTCTTCAGGTGTGTGTGTGTGTTTGGACTCATGGGGATGAAGGCTATAGTTCACCTCTGTCCCAGCAGGGGGCGTGGCCATTTTAGGGAGCAGGATGTTGTTCAGTCAAACGCCGCGAGGAGGAGATGTACAGGAAGTGCAGCAACGGGAGATGATGTGATGCTATATACTGTAGCTTTATCAGGACCACTAGCTGTCTGCGCAGAAGAAATTAACTCATAAGAAAGGTTTTAAAATGCTGTGCCAGTCGCTCAGGAGGTATAAGAGCAGGTCTGTCTGGCAACAGGAAGGTTGCTGGTTCGATCCCCGGGCTCCTCCCCCTCCTAGCTAAGTGTGGAGGTGTCCCTGAGCAAGACACCACCTAACCCTACCTGCTCCTCCTAGCTAAGTGTGGAGGTGTCCCTGAGCAAGACACCACCTAACCCTACCTGCTCCTCCTAGCTAAGTGTGGAGGTGTCCCTGAGCAAGACACCACCTAACCCTACCTGCTCCTCCTAGCTAAGTGTGGAGGTGTCCCTGAGCAAGACACCACCTAACCCTACCTGCTCCTGACGTGTTGGTTGTTACCTTGCATGGTTGGCACCGCCGTCGGTGTATGAATGGGTGAATGTGAGGCAATACTGTAAAGCGCTTTGGATAAAAGCGCTATATAAATGCAATCCATATAACATTTACCATTTCTCTAACTATAAATGACCCTCAAAGATGTGAGAGTTGACTTTGACTTGAGGAGACTCCTGAACTAAACTCAGCTCTGCTCCATGATCAGAGAAACAAGATGTCTGAACACGGGCATCTTCATCAACAACATGGTCCTCCTCCTCATCATCCTCACCTCATTGATATGACGTGTGTGTGTGTGTGTGTGTGTGTGTGTGTGTGTGTGTGTGTGTGTGTGTGTGTGTGTGTGTGTGTGTGTGTGTGTGTGTGTGTGTGTGTGTGTGTGTGTGTGTGTGTGTGTGTGTGTGTGTGTGAGAGATGAACAGCAGGACTGTTGGTCTGACACTAATCCCACGTTGCATAATCCAGATGCTGATACTACCCACACACACACACACACACACAGGGGGAATTCTAGGGAATAGTAGAGCTTTCTGTCCCTCCAGCAAATAAAAAATGGAAGCTTTTGTGTGTGTGTGTCTGTGTCTGTGTGTGTGTGTCTGTGTGTTGCTAGACTCCCAGTGTAAATACATCAAACTTAGCCCCCCCACTGGTCGGGTACTACACAGTGCCAGAGGCTCCAGGACACACGCTATCTCTCACACACACACACACACACACACACTCACACACACACACACACACACACACACACACACACACACACACACACACACTCTGTCACACACCACATACACTATCACACATATACACACACTGTCACACACACACACACTGTCACACACACACACATTAACACACATCCAGAAACACACAGCCACAACAGCCACAACAACAACAACATGGTGGTTATTGGTTCAGATTTATTGACTCGATTTAACTCGGGTCGGTACAGTTGGTTTTAGTTGACTGAGCTAGTTTAAATCGCTGCGTTCGATGTGATGACGCTGCGTCGCTGGCTCATGTCAACACCTCGTTAGTTGCCACGCCGACGTTCCGGTTGGCGCCACCCTGGGCGGCCGGGCGCTCCCAGGTGAGCGCAGGTTTAGGTTCAGGTTCAGGCTCAGTCCAGCGTCGCTAAAGTCAGGTGTGCACGTCCCCCCAGGTGTGTGCTCTCACCCGCGCGCCCGCACGTCACCAACATCCCACTGCCTAGCATCTGTTATCCCCCAGCCGGGACGGTCCCCATGGTAACCCAGCGGGGCCATGTGATTGGCTGACCCAGGGGGGCGGGCGACCGGGGCTTGTTGACAGAAGGCTCCGCGGCGGTGGCAACGACGGCGGTGGCAACGGCGGCGGCGGTGGCAGATGAAAGTTGTGAGGCTGAGGGGTTGAGACGGCGCGGTGTTCTGCTGCAGGATGCTCTGAGAGGGTCCTGACAGGAGGACCACCGGGGCACTGCATCAGGGGGGGCGTGGTCTCCCAGTGGGGGGAGGAGCAGCAGCAGGAGGAGGAGGAGGAGGAGGAGGAGGAGGAGGAACGCCGAGATGCTCTGGGGAGCGTCGCACTCCTGGTTCTGCTCTTGTTTCTCGTAGGTATTGCTTCCCGCTCGCTTGCTTCTGACCGCTCAAAGAGGAGAGCACCAGTCTAGATCGTTTTGGGACCAGCAGAAGAACGTCCTCTCCTCTCGTGTCCCTCCTCCAGTGGTCCTCAGCTTGTTGTCCCGGTTCAGTACTGCGCGTGGTGGTGTCGCTGGTCTGCTTCTAACCCGTGGTGCTGCTGGTCCGGTTCTGGCCCGTGGTGGTTGCTGGTCTGGATCTACCCCCTGGTGGTGCTGGTCCAATCCGGGTTCTAACCCGTGGTGCTGGTCTGGTACTAACCCGCATTGGTGTGCCGGTCTGGTTCTAATCCGCGGTGGTGCTGGTCCAATCCGGTTCTAACCCGTGGTGCTGGTCCAATCCGGTTCTAACCCGTGGTGCTGGTGCTGGTCCGGTTCTAACCTGTGCCGCTGTGTTGTGGTGTCGCAGGTCGCGGGCCCTGCCCAAGCTGCAGGAGTCTTCGTCCCATGAGTCCCTGCTGAGCCCTGGCAGCGCCGTGGAGGCCCTGGACCTGGCCATGGAGGACCATGTCTATATCAAGCCCCTGCACAGCAGCATCCTAGGCCAGGAATTCTGCTTCGAGGTATCTGCTCCCTGCTCCCTGCTCCTGCTTCTGGCGCCGTCACCAGCCATGTGGTTCGTTAGTGGCGGGTTAATTGCGTTGGTTTAACGCTGACATATTTCACGTTTTCATTTGGTGTCAGGTGACATACTCTGGAGGAACCAAGTGTTTCAGCTGCACGTCCATGTCTGAGAGGGACAAATGGATGGAGAACCTCAGGCGAACCATCCAGCCCAACAAGGTAGGAGACCTCTAGAAAACACACTGCATATAGCGCGACCGCACAGCATGAGAGGTTGCAATTGAATTAGCTTCAGAATGCAAATACAGCTAAAACACTGGGATACAAATAGATCGTCTTTGTCCACAGAAGCAGCAGTAAATTGAAAGTAAATTGACATCAGAGAGGATGTCGAGATGGATGTCCGTGAAGGAAAGAAGTACTAGGAAGAAGACGTCTGTAAAAACATAAAACTTAATCAATACATTTTGCAAAGACAATCAAATCAAAACATCTCCCTTCACACAGAGAACAGACATTTGGAAAAAAATGTCATTGGGTCAATAGAATCAACAGAACAGAATAGAATGAGGGACATGGAGCATATTCGATGAACAATTTCTCTCTTTTCGATCTCAACATGACTATTTTTGCAATATATTTTTGGTGGTGGTTTTGTGCCTTTATGGACAGCAGAGAGAGAGAGAGAGAGAGAGACATGTAGCATAGAGCCTGCCTCGAACCGCCCTGTACTTTAGATCGATATGTTGAGCGTTGAAGCCATGTTGGCATCATTTCCCCCCCCCCACCCCACAGGACAACTGCCGGCGTGTGGAGAACCTTCTGCGGCTGTGGATCATCGAGGCGAAGGACCTGCCCGCCAAGAAGAAGTACTTCTGCGAGCTGTGTCTGGACGACGTGCTGTACGCGCGCACCACCAGCAAGGCGCGCCACGACAGCCTCTTCTGGGGCGAGCACTTTGACTTCTGCAGCCTGCCGCCGGTGCGCAGCCTCACCGTGCACATCTACCGCGACGCCGACAAGAAGAAGAAGAAGGAGAAGAACAACTACGTGGGGCTGGTCAACATCCCCGTGGCCACGGTGACGGGCCGGCAGTTCGTGGAGAAGTGGTACCCCGTGAGCACGCCCGCCGCCGGCAAGGCCAAGGGCGGCGGCCCGTCGATCCGCATCAAGTCGCGCTACCAGAGCATCAGCATCCTGCCCATGGAGCAGTACAAGGAGTTCGCCGAGTTCATCACCAACAACTACGGCACGGTGTGCTCGGTGCTGGAGCCCGTCATCAGCGTGCGCAACAAGGAGGAGATGGCCTGCGCCCTGGTGCACATCCTGCAGAGCACCGGCCGCGCCAAGGTCTGGACCACCCCGCCGCCGCCACCGCCGCGCTAGCATGCTGTTACCGTGTAGTGGCGTAGCATTACGTCGACCAGCAGGCTACCTAAGGCTAGCACGGAGTTACTGTGTAGCGTAGTGTAACGTTAACTAGCAAGATTTCAGAGCGAGTCTTCTGCTTGAGCAAGACTTGGATAGACACAATAATGGACCAGATCAAGCGAAAAGTAAAGAGAAAAGGGTCATTTCTCCATAGGGATCCTACACATAATGTTGGCCAGAGCTTTTATCTAATAAATGTCGTGGGTGGCCCCAGTGGAAGATATTTAAAACCATATCCGTTTACTACACAGCACTCTACACATGTTTTCCTGCTTAAAACTGCATCCCGTACTTTTAGTCTTTATACCCTGATGCCTTTCATCACCAACACCAGCGCTGGTATACTTCCACCGTTCAGAAGCGTGTACCTCGGCGGTCGTTCATGCGCAGCGCTCTGAGTTTGCGTTTCTTTCGGGGCGGTGTGCAGGACTTCCTGACGGACCTGGTGATGTCGGAGGTCGACCGCTGTGCCGACCACGACGTGCTGATCTTCAGGGAGAACACGCTGGCCACCAAGGCCATCGAGGAGTACCTGAAGCTGGTGGGACAGAAGTACCTGCAGGACGCGCTGGGTGAGGAGAACCTCTCGCATTCGTAGAAAGTCATCTGCATAGAACGCCGTCTGCATAGAACGCCATCCACATAGAGCCTCAAAACTAGTGTTGACTTATTCTGACTGATAAGATGTAGACATCTTCAGGGGATAGCAAGTACTGATCCGATATACCACTAATTGTTTAATTCTTTCGTAAAAACAAATCGGAATATTAGGCCATCCCATTTCAGAAATGTGAGAGGGAGGAGAAATAACTGGGCCCGTTTGATCTATTTATAAGCCAATAAACGTAATATAAAATATCTTTCGTCCTGAATGGCAGCTCCAGTTTCGCAATACAAGAAGATTTTGTGTGAGTGAGCAATTGGAGCTATGCCATAGACGCCAGGATAACCCGCATACCGCAATTTTTTGACCAGTAATCTCTCGCCGATACCCTAGCAGGACGCCGGGTGGATCCCCACATGATGCCGGCATCGGATACTCAGAGAGGAAGAAGAAACCCATTGGAGTTTTCTACTCGGTGATCGATGGGCAACTTATCTATTATATCTGGTTCATAACCGTCTCCCTGAGGCAGCACGAAGTGCATGTGGTTCTATCAGAGGTGGGAAACCGGCTAATCAGAGTGATTGATTGATCGGCTCACCAACAAATGATATCCCGGTTTCCTGTCGTCTGCAGATATGTCCGACGTGGTTTGGAAGTTTTATTCGAACCACCCTGGCTGTTTTAGTCTTCCTCCCTGGCTTCCTGTTGCTTTATATCTGGAGACTTTGGGTTTGGATTAGATTGGATTTAGATTAGGTTCATGTTGGATTTAGATAAGGATTGGGATAAGGATTTGGATTAAATGTGGAGAAGTTGATCCACTACCATGCTCCTAGAAGCACCTCTTGGAGGTGAAGGTACTTCCACACACCCCCTCCTCACCTCTTCCTCTCTGCTATGGTCGTTTATCTTAACATGAACTCTGCATCAGTGGCGTGAGGAGAGTTTAAAATAGTGTGGAGGCTTCAGGAACTGGAGACGGTGTGAAGCTCGTCAGGTTCCCCCTGGAGACCAGAGGCTGAGTACACATCTTCTGTACGCCTCCACATTTAGACTAAAAGATCCATCACCAGGCTGTGGAAGATATGCCGTCTTCAAAGAAGTGTGTGTGTGTGTGTGTGTGTGTGTGTGTGTGTGTGTGTGTGTGTGTGTGTGTGTGTGTGTGTGTGTGTGTGTCCAGTTCCTGACCAACACGCGAAGCACACACACACGCACACACACCAGCAGCAGCAGCAGCAGCAGCCAAGCAGCAGCAGCAGCAACAGCAGGTCCTGTGTGGCCTTCCTATTTTTAAGTTGTTGTAACGGGGCCACATGGCGGTGAGAAGGCAAGCCACCGCCCGAGCCGCGCCAC
>PIJE02000314.1:192253-234459 GCA_002895965.2 Coryphaenoides rupestris
CAGAGAGAGATACAGGAGGAAGGGGAGGAGCAGGGGGCAGGGGGTGGGAGGCGGGTCAGGGGGGGGGGCGGGACCAGTCCGGCGGGTGGTTGTAGTTGTAGTTGTAGTTGTAGTAGTAGTAGTAGACGTCGTGGACCAGCGGGGCTCAGCAGCTGCTGTTCTTGAACTCTCCGTTCTCGGTGATGGACAGCTTGGTGGGGTTGGTGGGCGACAGGCCGTTGCGCAGGTTCTGCACGCTGTAGCGCTCCTTCACCTGCGTCAACGCCGACATGAGGCGCGAGTTCGCCGCGTCCAGCGACCTAATCCTCTTCTCCTGGAGGAGGGAGAGGAGGAGAGAGAGAAAGAGAGAGTTAGGGTTAGATGGGTGGTGCCGGAAGGGACGGTGAATCAGCCAGTGAGTCAGAGCCCTGTGATTGGTCCACATTAAGAGGTCTTTGACGACGTCATGCTAACTTCGTCATGCTAACGTTGTCATGCTAGTGATAAAAAAAAGAAACAACCATCATGTCTCATGTTTAGATATAAAGTTTCCAGAAGAGTCATAAGCTAAAGACCCACCTGTTCAGAATTCACCTGGACTCTGCATACCCCTGCATGTATGTTCTTATCCCAGCTATTATGCAGACAACCTAGCAATTATGAAACTCGTTCTATTAACCTTGCAACTATGAATGCTTGAAACCTGTTCTATTCTTATCTTTATGTACCACAGTGATATATTGCTGTCTCTCCTTCAACAAATGTACTCTTTGTAAGTCACTTTGGATAAAAGCGTCTGACAAATGCCCTCAATGTAAA
Source organism: Coryphaenoides rupestris (assembly GCA_002895965.2). Lineage (NCBI taxonomy): Eukaryota > Metazoa > Chordata > Actinopteri > Gadiformes > Macrouridae > Coryphaenoides > Coryphaenoides rupestris. The sequence goes on from PIJE02000314.1 coordinate 193,052, forward strand.
TGTCAATGTTTCAAAATAAAAGCCTCCCATCAGCACCTATAACCATTAGCTTGCTCCATCCCAAAATGCTCCAGGGGGGCGGGGCCAGTGAGCCAGCCAGGTAAACATGTAGGGGGTCCACAGGTAGGGGGGAGGTGCCGGTGAGTAGGAGGAGGAGGAGGAGGAGGAGGAGGGCAGCACAAATCATAGCCACACGACACACAGACACGCCCCCCCACCCCCCGCCCCGACCACACCCCCATGTCTGCAATCCCATGCGTCAATCAATCATACAGTATATATACAGTATACATATATACAGTATACATATATCGACCAATCACTGCACAGTTAGCCCGGGTCTAGCCTTCCTCCAGCCAATCTAGAAGGGGGCGGGGGGAGGGGCATGTCAGTCATCACAGTTTGGGGTTCAAACCAGTGAGGGGTGGGGGGGGGTTGGGCAGGGGGAGGGGTTGGTGGCGGTGGTGTGGGAGGGGCTTGTGCAAAGGAGGAGGGGGAGGGGGAGTGGGGAGGGTGGGGGTGATGGGAACAGGTTTCGAGCATTCATAGTTACGAGGTTAATAGAACGAGTTTTATAATTGCTAGGTTGTCTGCATAATAGCTGGGATAAGAACATACATGCAGGGGTATGCAGAGTCCAGGTGAATTCTGAACAGGTGGGTCTTTAGCTTATGACTCTTCTGGAAACTTTATATCTAAACATGAGACATGATGGTTGTTTCTTTTTTTTATCACTAGCATGACAACGTTAGCATGACGAAGTTAGCATGACGTCGTCAAAGACCTCTTAATGTGGACCAATCACAGGGCTCTGACTCACTGGCTGATTCACCGTCCCTTCCGGCACCACCCATCTAACCCTAACTCTCTCTCTCTCTCTCTCTCTCTTTCTCTCTCTCCTCCTCTCCCTCCTCCAGGAGAAGAGGATTAGGTCGCTGGACGCGGCGAACTCGCGCCTCATGTCGGCGTTGACGCAGGTGAAGGAGCGCTACAGCGTGCAGAACCTGCGCAACGGCCTGTCGCCCACCAACCCCACCAAGCTGTCCATCACCGAGAACGGAGAGTTCAAGAACAGCAGCTGCTGAGCCCCGCTGGTCCACGACGTCTACTACTACTACTACAACTACAACTACAACTACAACCACCCGCCGGACTGGTCCCGCCCCCCCCCCTGACCCGCCTCCCACCCCCTGCCCCCTGCTCCTCCCCTTCCTCCTGTGTATGGGAGGGGGGGAGGAAGGGGGGCGTGTTGTCATCTCAGTTAAGCCCCGCCCCTGTTTGGACATTAGCGAAGGGGGTGGGGCCACTAGGACAAAACTGGGCACACACAGAATGTCTAGATAGAGGTGTATATCTATATATATATATATATATATCTATCTATCTATCTATATATATACAGTGTATATATATATATATATATATATATATATATATGATGAATATGTATATAGAAGGTATAGGTGGTGTATAGAGATGATCATGATGATGATGTCCTCGAATACTGACTTAATACGCAGCCCGCGGACTGTTTGTTGTTCAGCTACTTCCTGTTGGGGCGAGGGGCCGGGAGGTTGGACTTCCTGTCCAGAAGTAAAAAAAGCACAGAGCTGGAGGCCGCGAGGGAGAACACGTGTATAAAAACAGAAAGTACACAGCAAACCAAATCAACGCAAGAGCTCCGTTTTTATATCGAGTATTTTTTAATGGTTTTGTTGTTTTTTTTTATTTTAATTTCAAACGTTGTGCTTTTGTCGTTGCCCCCCGCCCACATTTCACCGTGACAACGCAGAGAGAGAGAGAGAGGAGTGTTTGCATTCGAGAGCGTTTTTAATTTATTCCTACGTTATGTCGCGCGCTATCACCCCCCCCCCCCCCAGCGGGTGGGTTTGGTGGTTTTGTACCTCGTCGCTAACTACTGTTCCCGCGTCTCGTCTGTCGTTCTGCTGCACACGCTGGACACACCGCGCTACGTTCTCCGTTCTCCGTTCTCCAGCACACACGCCTCCCCGGTGATGCGTTTGTGTGTTCTACTTGTTGTTTTACCCCACTCCCAGTTGTCTGGTGTTTAGAATAAACTTTGCCTGTAAAGCCTTTGCCTGGAGTCGCAGTCTCTCTCTGTCTCGGAACCCACTGCAGGTTGCTTGATTGTGTATCGAGCAACCTGAAGTGTGTTCCGATTTGGGTTGCTAGATATTCCCGATTTATAAGCTGCAGAAATCAGACGATGCATCTCAAGTATCAAGATTTCTTTATTGCCATGTGTAACAAGTACAATGGAATGCTTACTCTCATTCACTCCTGCAGTATTCTTCTAAACATAACCTCTAAATCAACTGAATAATTAGTAAGATAGTACCTAATAAGTAAGGTAAAAAGTGACAAGTCAAGTAGCATCTGATTAATAGTAGTATCTGAAAAGTAGTATCTGATGAATAAAACATTTCATATCATGCCATAGGGTTTAAAACCTGAAGTTGTTGGGTTACAAGGGGCTGTGTGTGTGTGTGTGTGTGTGTGTGTGTGTGTGTGTGTGTGTGTGTGTGCGCGTGTGCACAATGACAGGGTCACGCCTAACCACTGAACAGGCTATGGTCATGAATACCAATTTACCATAAAACTCAAAGTGGCCACAGACACCTGGACACACAGCAGCACGGGGTTATGGTTGGATAGCGAACACAACAGCAGCTGAAAGTGACCTTATAGGACTCCTATTATACCACTAGGTGTGAGCGTGACTTGTGATGTCATGAGGAGCCCTTCCAACCGGTTTTGGAAACCACTTGGAAGGGCTAATCACGCTCACACCTGGTGGTATAATAGGAGTCCTTTAACAAGTTGGATGTGGAACAAGCGAAGGCATTCAGAATGTGTCCAGGTCGTTCTGAGTCATCACCAGTATCAGCAATGCAGGTTGAGACGGAAGAGATGCCCTCAAGAACATAAGAATTAAACTCATGCTTGTGTACCGAGTTGGTCTGCAGGGACATTACAGCATCCATCCAACCACGCATATACTGGAGGGATGTTCGGAGGGTAACGGAAGTCATTTTAGAACTGTTTTTGGGTGGATGGGTCATAGGTCACGTTGAAGCAGAGGCTGTAGTCTTACAGTAGATCTACACTCTAGTCCAACTGTTCCAATATCCTCAGTTCCTCCGTGGTTGCTTATTATTCCTGATGCAGGTCGTGTAGGTCTTCAACATACATTAAAGTCTGGCTTTACTCCAGCGGGGATAATAGTAGAGTTAAGATAAGATAGAACTTTATTGATCCCGAAGGAAAGTCTTGTGCCAGGTTGCATAGCAATACAGTACAATAAAACAATAGAGATAAACAGCAGAATAATAAAAAATAACAACAGATTTACAAATTTACAGGAAGTCTAGAGAAGTATAAAATATAGTTAAGATAAGACGGCAAAAACAATAACAAGTGTAATAAAAGGGTAAGAATAATAATAATGGTAAGAGGAAGTATTGCACATGATATAAAGTACATTAAGAATATTGCACATAATGTTGAAAGGTAATGTAGCATGGTAACATTGCAAGGATAATATTGAGAAGTGTTGCACATTACATTAAGAATATTGCACATGATGAGATGAGAGGTAATATTGCAAGGTAATATTTAGAGGTAACATGATATTAATAATATAGCACATGATATTGAGAATATTGCACATGTTGGGAAGAAATATTGCACATGATATTGAGAGTATTGCACATGGTGTTGGGTAGTAATATTAATTTTGTAGTTACATTAGTAGCACTTTTGATAAATGGTGATATTTATCAGAAGAGAATCTAGGTCATTCAATACATGTCTGTGGTCTTCAAACTGTGGGGTCCAAGTGATTTTAATCGTGTTTGTGTTTTAGTTGATTTACCTTTACAGACTAAAGGGGTGAATACAGCACTAATAACATTAATGCTCATGATAACATGTCAATGTTATGCATCTGCTACCTGTGCACTCAGCCCCAGACCTAGAGGACCTAGGTTTATAACATATACGTTACAACCCCTTTAGGACCTGGGTTTATAACTCATATGTCACAACCTCATTAGGACCTGGGTTTATAACTCATATGTCACAACCTCATTAGGACCTGGGTTTATAACTCATATGTCACAACCTCATTAGGACCTGGGTTTATAACTCATATGTCACAACCTCATTAGGACCTGGGTTTATAACTCATATGTCACAACCTCATTAGGACTTGGGTTTATAACTCATATGTCACAACCTCATTAGGACTTGGGTTTATAACTCATATGTCACAACTCCATTAGGACCTAGGTTTCGGTTCCAAGCCCGTCAGAACCGCACCTCACAGAGGAACTTCTGGCGGTTCTTGTTGCCCGCCGCCCGGATGTCGTAGTTGGGCGTGAGCTTCTTCTTGCCACACCAGGCGTACAGGAAGTTCTTGATGTCCGCCATGACGACGCCGCTCACCGCTGGAGGAACACAAACATTCATACCATGCTGGTACCCTGCTTCTACAGGAACAGGAAGTTACTTTATCCTGCTTCTACAGGAACAGGAAGTCACATTACCCTGCTTCTACAGGAACAGGAAGTCACATTACCCTGCTTCTACAGGAACAGGAAGTCACATTACCCTGCTTCTACAGGAACAGGAAGTCACATTACCCTGCTTCTACAGGGACAGGAAGTCACATTACCCTGCTTCTACAGGAACAGGAAGTCACATTACCCTGCTTCTACAGGAACAGGAAGTCACTTTACCCTGCTTCTACAGGAACAGGAAGTCACATTACCCTGCTTCTACAGGGACAGGAAGGCGACGTTGTTGGTGGAGTCGTGTTGAAGAATGTCATAAATGAACAACAACCGGACGCTCCAAAAGCAGTGTTTGTTGCACGGGACGCGACATTATTATTCTTATTTGTATATTGTATCTATATGATTATTATTAGTAGTAGTAGTATTATGATTATTATTATTATGATACTGATTACTAGTATTATAATTATTATTATTATGCTGATTATTATGATTATTACTACTAGTATTATGATTATTATTATTATGATGCCGATTATGATTATTGATGATTATTTATGATGATTATTAGTGTTATGATTATTATTATATTTTAACGTGAATGAGCTGCAGATTGCAACGCGTTCCTGTTCCCTAAACAAAGCCAAACCCACAACACGGTCAACGGAACAACACGACGGACTGTACCTCAACCTGAACCTCGTCCCGCGTCGCGGTCGTTCTGTTGTTCCGACTCTTCGCTCTTCTTCCTCTTCTCCTCCTCCTGCTGCTGCGTCGCTCGCTCGGTCGGTGAGCGCTGCAGTACCGCCACCTGCTGGACTGGAGGGGGACTGCTATTACAGTGGTAGGGCCCTCAAACTCAATAAGATAAGATGAGATAAGATAAGATAGAACTTTATTAATCCAGAAGGAAACTCTTGTGCCAGGTTGCATAGCAATACAGTACAATAAAACAATAGAGAAATCAACAGAATAATACAAATAAACTAACAGATTTACAAATGTACAGTCAAAATATAAAAATATATAAAATATATAGGCAAGATAAGGTATTCAGACAATTGGCATAATTGGAGTGTAATACAGCCGTGATAATAATAATAATGGTTAGGGGACGTATTGCACCTGATAGTAAGAATATTCAGAATATTGCACATAATGTTGAAAGGTAATGTAGGAGAGGTATTGCACATGACATTAAGAATATTGCACATGATGAGAGGAGATGAGAGGTAGTATTACAGGTAATATTTAGAGATGTAATGTGACTTCCTGTTCCTGTAGAAGCAGGGTAATGTGACTTCCTGTTCCTGTAGAAGCAGGATAAAGTAACTTCCTGTTCCTGTAGAAGCAGGGTACCAGCATGGTATGAATGTTTGTGTTCCTCCAGCGGTGAGCGGCGTCGTCATGGCGGACATCAAGAACTTCCTGTACGCCTGGTGTGGCAAGAAGAAGCTCACGCCCAACTACGACATCCGGGCGGCGGGCAACAAGAACCGCCAGAAGTTCCTCTGTGAGGTGCGGTTCTGACGGGCTTGGAACCGAAACCTAGGTCCTAATGGAGTTGTGACATATGAGTTATAAACCCAAGTCCTAATGAGGTTGTAACATCCCTCCCCCCCTCTCTCTCTCTCTCCTCCTCCTCTCCTCCCCTCTCCCTCCTCCCTCCTCCCCCTCTCTCTCCTCCCCCTCCTCTCTCCCTCCAGCAGGAGCAGGAGATCTCCAAGCTGGCACGCGAGCGTCTGCGCGCGTCGTGGGAGGAGGACTGGAGGAGTATCGAGCGGCGCTGGCGGCGGCAGGAGCAGCAGACACAAGCGCCTCCTGGCAGGAAGTACCAAGGGGAACGCCTGGAGGAAGAGCGAGGAGCCGGCTGAAGGAGGCAGCTAGGAACTGACAAGGAGAAGCCAGATGAAGGGCATCAATCTGCAGGTAGGAGGAGGAGGAGAGGGAAGGAGGAGAGGGAGGAGAGGGAGGTGGTGGGCACGGGGAGGAGAGGATATGAATACTGTTGGGTGTGCTAACTGTGTGTGTGTGTGTGTTGTGTGTGTGTGTGTGTAGGTGTGTGTGTGTGTGTGTGTCTTCCAGTTGATGGCGGTGGAGGAGGAGCTACGGAGGGACCACGCTGAGATGCAGGCCGTGATCGACGCCAAAAGCAGAAGATCATCGATGCTCAGGTAACCCCTGACCCCTTGACCCCTGAGGAGCAGCCACCTCCTCACCACTACGTTCACCTCCTAGCCAGCAGAGACTCTCTGTCCACATCAGAACTCTCAGGCTGCTTGTCGCGTTTGGATCTCTGAAGTGGTATAACTACAGAGACGCCGGCATAGCGTTACCAAACTCAACGAAACCTAACCTGAGCCTAGCCTAACCTGAACCTAGCTGAGCCTAGCCTAGCCTAGCCTAGCCTAGCTTAATCTTACCTGAACCTAGCCAAACCTGAACCTAGCCGAGCCTAGCCTAGACTAACCTGAACCTAACCTGAACCTAGCCTCACCTGAACCTAGCCGAGCCTAGCCTAACCTGAACCTAGCCTGAACCTAGCCTAACCTGAACCAAGCCTAACCTGAACCTAGCCTAACCTGAAACCTTAAACTACGATAAGCATAACTAGCCTAGCCTAACCTAACCTTAACCTCACCGACCCTGAACCTTAACCTAACCTTCCCTAATTAGCTAGCCTCGCCGAACCTGAACCTAACCTCACCTAATTAGCCTAAACATAGCTAGCCAAGCCTGATTTAGCCGACACAACCACACATGTAATCCTGCTGTGTGTCCATTCTAACCCAAAATTCCCTCTCCCTGGGCTTCAACAAGCCCCGCCCACTTCCTGTGGTTGCCCCCCCCCTCTCTCCTCCCGCCTCTCTCCTCCTTCCTGTCTCCACTGAGCTCCAGACCAGGACTCAGTCGAAAGCTAACGCTAATTCCCTTAGAGTTATTATGAATGGAGGGAGACCATGTGACCCGCCCCATCCCTCACCCCACAGGAAGCCACGCCCCCACAACACCGTTTCAGCCCAGCGACGGTAACCGTGCAGAACTGCCCATCTTTGCTGCTAATCCACGACTCTTGGCTGGCTAGCATAGTGGGGCGTGGCTAACACAAGGGGGGGGGGGGGGGCACATAACCACACAACACTCCCTCTGCGTCATAATAATAGCTCTGGGCGGCGGCTACCCGAGGGGGGTGTGGCAGAACCGCCGCAGAACCGCCCACTCCACGCCGGTGATGTTTATCCCTGTGTCCCTGTGGCTGAATTACAGGTCACTAGGGGATCTGATCTTAACCAATCAGGCAAGTAAGAACGTAGCCCATCACCCCCACCCTCCCCACTCCCCCTCCCCCTCCTCCTTTGCACAAGCCCCTCCCACACCACCGCCACCAACCCCTCCCCCTGCCCAACCCCCCCCCCCACCCCTCACTGGTTTGAACCCCAAACTGTGATGACTGACATGCCCCTCCCCCCGACCCCTTCTAGATTGGCTGGAGGAAGGCTAGACCCGGGCTAACTGTGCAGTGATTGGTCGAAATATGTATACTGTATATATGTATACTGTATATATACTGTATGATTGATTGACGCATGGGATTGCAGACATGGGGGTGTGGTCGGGGCGGGGGGTGGGGGGGCGTGTCTGTGTGTCGTGTGGCTATGATTTGTGCTGCCCTCCTCCTCCTCCTCCTCCTCCTCCTCCTCCTACTCACCGGCACCTCCCCCTACCTGTGGACCCCCTACATGTTTACCTGGCTGGCTCACTGGCCCCGCCCCCCTGGAGCATTTTGGGATGGAGCAAGCTAATGGTTATAGGTGCTGATGGGAGGCTTTTATTTTGAAACATTGACATTTACATTAGGGCATTTGGCAGACGCTTTTATTCCAAAGCGACTTACAAGAGTACATTTGTTGAAGGAGAGGACAGCAATATATCACTGTGGTACATAAAGATAAGAATAGAACAGGTTTCAAGCATTCATAGTTGCAGGTTAATAGAACGAGTTTCAATAATTGCTAGGTTGTCTGGCATAATAGCTGAGATAAGAACATACATGCAGGGGTATGCAGAGTCCAGGTGAATTCTGAACAGGTGGGTCTTTAGCTTATGACTCTTCTGGAAACTTTATATCCTAAACATGAGACATGATGGTTGTTTTGTTTTTTTTATCCACTAGCATGACAACGTTAGCATGACGAAGTTAGCATGACGTCGTCAAAGACCCTCTTAATGTGGACCAATCACAGGGCTCTGACTCACTGGCTGATTCACCGTCCCTTCCGGCACCACCATCTAACCCTAACTCTCCTCTTTCTCTCTCTCCTCCTCTCCCTCCTCCAGGAGAAGAGGATTAGGTCGCTGGACGCGGCGAACTCGCGCCTCATGTCGGCGTTGACGCAGGTGAAGGAGCGCTACAGCGTGCAGAACTGCCGCAACGGCCTGTCGCCCACCAACCCCACCAAGCTGTCATCACCGAGAACGGAGAGTTCAAGAACAGCAGCTGCTTGAGCCCCGCTGGTCCACGACGTCTACTACTACTACTACACTACAAACTACAACTACAACCACCCGCCGGACTGGTCCGCCCCCCCCCCGACCCGCCTCCCGCCCCTGCCCATGCTTCCTCCCCTTCCTCCTGTGTATGGGAGGGGGGGAGGAAGGGGGGCGTGTTGTCATCTCAGTTAAGCCCCGCCCCTGTTTGGACATTAGCGAAGGGGGTGGGCCACTAGGACAAAACTGGGCACACACAGAATGTCTAGATAGAGGTTATATCTATATATATATATATATATATTATCTATCTATCATATCTATATATATACAGTGTATATATATATAATATATATATATATATATGAATATGTATATAGAAGGTATAGGTGGTGTATAGAGATGATCATGATGATGATGTCCTCGAATACTGACTTAATACGCAGCCGCGGACTGTTTGTTGTTCAGCTACTTCCTGTCGGGGCGAGGGGCCGGGAGTTGGACTTCCTGTCCAGAAGTAAAAAAAAGCACAGAGCTGGAGGCCGCGAGGGAGAACACGTGTATAAAAACAGAAAGTACACAGCAAACCAAATCAACGCAAGAGCTCCGTTTTTATATCGAGTATTTTTTAATGGTTTGTTTGTTTTTTTCAATTTCATTTCAAAACGTTGTGCTTTTTTGTTGTTTGTCGTCCGCCCCCCGCCCACATTTCACCGTGACAACGCAGAGAGAGAGAGAGAGAGAGAGGAGTGTTTGCATTCGAGAGCGTTTTTTAATTTATTCCTACGTTATGTCCGCGCGCTATCACCCCCCCCCCCCCCCAGCGGGTGGGTTTGGTGGTTTTGTACCTCGTCGCTAACTACTGTTCCCCGCGTCTCGTCTGTCGTTCTGCTGCACACGCTGGACACACCGCGCTACGTTCTCCGTTCTCCAGCACACACGCCTCCCCGGTGATGCGTTTGTGTGTTCTACTTGTTGTTTTACCCCACTCCCAGTTGTCTGGTGTTTAGAATAAACTTTGCCTGTAAAGCCTTTGCCTGGAGTCGCAGTCTCTCTCTGTCTCGGAACCCACTGCAGGTTGCTTGATTGTGTATCGAGCAACCTGAAGTGTGTTCCGATTTGGGTTGCTAGATATTCCCGATTTATAAGCTGCAGAAATCAGACGATGCATCTCAAGTATCAAGATTTCTTTATTGCCATGTGTAACAAGTACAATGGAAATGCTTACTCTCATTCACTCCTGCCAGTATTCTTCTAAACATAACCTCTAAATCAACTGAATAATTAGTAAGATAGTACCTAATAAGTAAGGTAAAAGTGACAAGTCAAGTAGCATCTGATTAATAGTAGTATCTGAAAAGTAGTATCTGATGAATAAAACATTTCATATCATGCCATAGGGTTTAAAACCTGAAGTTGTTGGGTTACAAGGGGCTGTGTGTGTGTGTGTGTGTGTGTGTGTGTGTGTGTGTGTGTGTGTGTGTGTGTGTGTGTGTGTGTGTGTGTGTGTGTGTGTGTGTGTGTGTGTGTGTGTGTGTGTGTGTGTGTGTGTGTGTGTGTGTGTGTGTGTGTGTGGTGTGTGTGTGTGTGTGTGTGCACAATGACAGGGTCACGCCTAACCACTGAACAGGCTATGGTCATGAATACCAATTTACCATAAAACTCAAAGTGGCCCAGACACCTGGACACACCAGCAGCACGGGGTTATGGTTGGATAGCGAACACAACAGCAGCTGAAAGTGACCTTATAGGACTCCTATTATAACCACCAGGTGTGAGCGTGACTTGTGATTCATGAGGAGCCCTTCCAACCGGTTTTGGAAACCACTTGGAAGGGCTAATCACGCTCACACCTGGTGGTATAATAGGAGTCCTTTAACAAGTTGGATGTGGAACAAGCGAAGGCATTCAGAATGTGTCCAGGTCGTTCTGAGTCATCACCAGTATCAGCAATGCAGGTTGAGACGGAAGAGATGCCCTCAAGAATATAAGAATTAAACTCATGCTTTTGTACCGAGTTGGTCTGCAGGGACATTACAGCATCCATCCAACCACGCATATACTGGAGGGATGTTCGGAGGGTAACGGAAGTCATTTTAGAACTGTTTTTGGGTGGATGGGTCATAGGTCACGTTGAAGCAGAGGCTGTAGTCTTACAGTAGATCTACACTCTAGTCCAACTGTTCCAATATCCTCAGTTCCTCCGTGGTTGCTTATTATTCCTGATGCAGGTCGTGTAGGTCTTCAACATACATTAAAGTCTGGCTTTACTCCAGCGTGGATAATAGTAGAGTTAAGATAAGATAGAACTTTATTGATCCCGAAGGAAAGTCTTGTGCCAGGTTGCATAGCAATACAGTACAATAAAACAATAGAGATAAACAGCAGAATAATAAAAAATAACAGATTTACAAATTTACAGGCAGTCTAGAGAAGTATAAAATATAGTTAAGATAAGACGGCAAAAACAATAACAAGTGTAATAAAAGGCTAATAATAATAATGGTAAGAGGAAGTATTGCACATGATATAAAGTACATTAAGAATATTGCACATAATGTTGAAAGGTAATGTAGCATGGTAACATTGCAAGGATAATATTGAGAAGTGTTGCACATTACATTAAGAATATTGCACATGATGAGATGAGAGGTAATATTGCAAGGTAATATTTAGAGGTAACATGATATTAATAATATAGCACATGATATTGAGAATATTGCACATGTTGGGAAGAAAATATTGCACATGATATTGAGAGTATTGCACATGGTGTTGGGTAGTAATATTAATTTTGTAGTTACATTAGTAGCACTTTTGATAAATGGTGATATTTATCAGAAGAGAATCTAGGTCATTCAACATCTCTAAATATTATCTATAATACTACCTCTCATCTCCTCTCATCATGTGCAATATTCTTAATGTCATGTGCAATACCTCTCCTACATTACCTTTCAACATTATGTGCAATATTCTGAATATTCTTACTATCAGGTGCAATACGTCCCCTAATCATTATTGTTATCACGGCTGTATTACACTCCAATTATGCCAATTGTCTGAATACCTTATCTTGCCTATATATTTTATATATTTTTATATTTTGACTGTACATTTGTAAATCTGTTAGTTTATTTGTATTATTCTGTTGATTTCTCTATTGTTTTATTGTACTGTATTGCTATGCAACCTGGCACAAGAGTTTCCTTCTGGATTAATAAAGTTCTATCTTATCTTATCTCATCTTATCTTATTGAGTTTGAGGGCCCTACCACTGTAATAGCAGTCCCCCTCCAGTCCAGCAGGTGGCGGTACTGCAGCGCTCACCGACCGAGCGAGCGACGCAGCAGCAGGAGGAGGAGAAGAGGAAGAAGAGCGAAGAGTCGGAACAACAGAACGGGCCGCGACGCGGGACGAGGTTCAGGTTGAGGTACAGTCCGTCGTGTTGTTCCGTTGACCGTGTTGTGGGGTTTGGCTTGTTTAGGGAACAGGAACGCGTTGCAATCTGCAGCTCATTCACGTTAAAATATAATAATAATCATAACACTAATAATCATCATAATCATCATAATACCAATAATAATAATCAGCATCATAATAATCATAATCGGCATCATAATAATAATAATCATAATACTAGTAGTAATAATCATAATAATCAGCATAATAATAATAATCATAATACTAGTAATCAGTATCATAATAATAATAATCATAATACTACTAATAATAATCATATAGATACAATATACAAATAAGAATAATAATGTCGCGTCCCGTGCAACAAACACTGCTTTTGGAGCGTCCGGTTGTTGTTCATTTATGACATTCTTCAACACGACTCCACCAACAACGTCGCCTTCACTCTGACGTCACAAGCCTGGCCTACAATAAGAACCTTTTTATAAAACCTTTTAATATAGTATACTATAGCAGGGTAAAGTAACTTCCTGTCCCTGTAGAAGCAGGGTAATGTGACTTCCTGTTCCTGTTGAAGCAGGGTAATGTGACTTCCTCTCCCTGTAGAAGCAGGGTAATGTGACTTCCTGTTCCTGTAGAAGCAGGGTACAGTGACTTCCTGTTCTGTAGAAGCAGCGGTAAAGTAACTTCCGTTCCTGTTATGAAGGCAGGGTACCAGCACTGGTAGAATGTTGTGTGTGTGTTTTCCTCCAGCGGTGAGCGGCGTCGTCATGGCGGACATCAAGAACTTCCTGTACGCCTGGTTTTTTTGTATTTTGTCTTATTAATTTTTATGTTTATTTTTTTTTTTTTTTTTTTTTTTGTTTTTTTTTTTTTTTTTTTTTTTTGTTTTTGTTTTTTTTTTGGGCAAGAAGAAGCTCACGCCCAACTACGACATCCGGGCGGCGGGCAACAAGAACCGCCAGAAGTTCCTCTGTGAGGTGCGGTTCTGACGGGCTTGGAACCGAAACCTAGGTCCTAATGGAGTTGTGACATATGAGTTATAAACCCAAGTCCTAATGAGGTTGTGACATATGAGTTATAAACCCAAGTCCTAATGAGGTTGTGACATATGAGTTATAAACCCAGGTCCTAATGAGGTTGTGACATATGAGTTATAAACCCAGGTCCTAATGAGGTTGTGACATATGAGTTATAAACCCAGGTCCTAATGAGGTTGTGACATATGAGTTATAAACCCAGGTCCTAAAGGGGTTGTAACGTATATGTTATAAACCTAGGTCCTCTAGGTCTGGGGCTGAGTGCACAGGTAGCAGATGCATAACATTGACATGTTATCATGAGCATTAATGTTATTAGTGCTGTATTCACCCCTTTAGTCTGTAAAGGTAAATCAACTAAAACACAAACACGATTAAAATCACTTGGACCCCACAGTTTGAAGACCACAGACTTGGTGTATGTTTGTCGTTGTGTTGGCTCGCCATCTTGTTGTTGTGTTGTGGTGGTTGTTGTTGTTGTTGATGATGACGACGACGACGACCGCTGACTGCCATCCCCACAGGTCCGCATCGAGGGCTTCAACTACACGGGCATGGGCAACTCCACCAACAAGAAGGACGCCCAGTCCAACGCCGCGCGCGACTTTGTCAACTACCTGGTCCGCGTCGGGGAGATGAACGCCGCGGAGGTCCCGGTGCTGGGGGTCAGTCTACCTGCTGGCTGATAGTCATTCAGTTATTTATTAAAGGTCGCCTAAAGGTGATGATGGTTGATATGCTAACGATAATAACTAGGGGTGTGGAAATGTACATACATTAAAGTCTGGCTTTACTCCAGCGGATAATAGTAGATAAGATAAGATAGAACTTTATTAATCCCGAAGGAAAGTCTTGTGCCAGGTTGCATAGCAATACAGTACAATAAAACAATAGAGATAAACAGCAGAATAATAAAAAATAACAGATTTACAAATTTACAGGCAGTCTAGAGAAGTATAAAATATAGTTAAGATAAGACGGCAAAAACAATAACAAGTGTAATAAAAGGCTAATAATAATAATGGTAAGAGGAAGTATTGCACATGATATAAAGTACATTAAGAATATTGCACATAATGTTGAAAGGTAATGTAGCATGGTAACATTGCAAGGATAATATTGAGAAGAAGTATTGCACATGACATTAAGAATATTGCACATGATGAGATGAGAGGTAATATTGCAAGGTAATATTTAGAGGTAACATGATATTAATAATATAGCACATGATATTGAGAATATTGCACATGTTGGGAAGAAATATTGCACATGATATTGAGAGTATTGCACATGGTGTTGGGTAGTAATATTAATTTTGTAGTTACATTAGTAGCACTTTTGATAAATGGTGATATTTATCAGAAGAGAATCTAGGTCATTCATCTCTAAATATTATCTATAATACTACCTCTCATCTCCTCTCATCATGTGCAATATTCTTAATGTCATGTCCAATACCTCTCCTACATTACCTTTCAACATTATGTGCAATATTCTTAATATTCTTACTATCAGGTGCAATACGTCCCCTAACCATTATTATTATCACGGCTGTATTACACTCCAATTATGCCAATTGTCTGAATACCTTATCTTGCCTATATATTTTATATATTTTTATTTTGACTGTACATTTGTAAATCTGTTAGTTTATTTGTATTATTCTGTTGATTTCTCTATTGTTTTATTGTACTGTATTGCTATGCAACCTGGCACAAGAGTTTCCTTCTGGATTAATAAAGTTCTATCTTATCTTATCTCATCTTATCTTATTGAGTTTGAGGGCCCTACCACTGTAATAGCAGTCCCCCTCCAGTCCAGCAGGTGGCGGTACTGCAGCGCTCACCGAGCGAGCGAGCGACGCAGCAGCAGGAGGAGGAGAAGAGGAAGAAGGGCGAAGAGTCGGAACAACAGAACGGCCGCGACGCGGGACGAGGTTCAGGTTGAGGTACAGTCCGTCGTGTTGTTCCGTTGACCGTGTTGTGGGTTTGGCTTTGTTTAGGGAACAGGAACGCGTTGCAATCTGCAGCTCATTCACGTTAAAATATAATAATAATCATAACACTAATAATCATCATAATCATCATAATAATCATAATCGGCATCATAATAATAATAATCATAATACTAGTAGTAATAATCATAATAATCAGCATAATAATAATAATCATAATACTAGTAATCAGTATCATAATAATAATAATCATAATACTACTAATACTACTAATAATAATCATATAGATACAATATACAAATAAGAATAATAATGTCGCGTCCCGTGCAACAAACACTGCTTTTGGAGCGTCCGGTTGTTGTTCATTTATGACATTCTTCAACACGACTCCACCAACAACGTCGCCTTCACTCTGACGTCACAAGATGGCCTAAATAGAACTTCCTTTAGCAGGGTAAAAACTTTATTCCTGTAGAAGCAGGGTAAAGTAACTTCCTGTTCCTGTAGAAGCAGGGTAAAGTAACTTCCTGTTCCTGTAGAAGCAGGGTAAAGTGACTTCCTGTTCCTGTAGAAGCAGGGTAAGTAACTTCCTGTTCCTGTAGAAGCAGGGTAAAGTAACTTCCTGTTCCTGTAGAAGCAGGGTAAGTGACTTCCTGTTCCTATAGAAGCAGGGTAAGTGACTTCCTGTTCCTGTCATTTTAATGTTTTTTCCTCACAGCAGCATGGTACCAGCATGGTATGAATGTTTGTGTTTGTGTTCCTCCAGCGGTGAGCGGCGTCGTCATGGCGGACATCAAGAACTTCCTGTACGCCTGGTGTGGCAAGAAGAAGCTCACGCCCAACTACGACATCCGGGCGGCGGGCAACAAGAACCGCCAGAAGTTCCTCTGTGAGGTGCGGTTCTGACGTGTGACATATGAGTTATAAACCCAAGTCCTAATGAGGTTGTGACATATGAGTTATAAACCCAAGTCCTAATGAGGTTGTGACATATGAGTTATAAACCCAAGTCCTAATGAGGTTGTGACATATGAGTTATAAACCCAGGTCCTAATGAGGTTGTGACATATGAGTTATAAACCCAGGTCCTAATGAGGTTGTGACATATGAGTTATAAACCCAGGTCCTAAAGGGGTTGTAATGTATATGTTATAAACCTAGGTCCTCTAGGTCTGGGGCTGAGTGCACAGGTAGCAGATGCATAACATTGACATGTTATCATGAGCATTAATGTTATTAGTGCTGTATTCACCCCTTTAGTCTGTAAAGGTAAATCAACTAAAACACAAACACGATTAAAATCACTTGGACCCCACAGTTTGAAGACCACAGACTTGGTGTATGTTTGTCGTTGTGTTGGCTCGCCATCTTGTTGTGTTGTGGTGGTTGTTGTTGTTGTTGATGATGATGACGACGACCGCTGACTGCCATCCCCACAGGTCCGCATCGAGGGCTTCAACTACACGGGCATGGGCAACTCCACCAACAAGAAGGACGCCCAGTCCAACGCCGCGCGCGACTTTGTCAACTACCTGGTCCGCGTCGGGGAGATGAACGCCGCGGAGGTCCCGGTGCTGGGGGTCAGTCTGCCTGCTGGCTGATAGTCATTCAGTTATTTATTAAAGGTCGCCTAAAGGTGATGATGGTTGATATGCTAACGATAATAACTAGGGGTGTGGAAATTTCTCGATTCTAAGATGCATCGCGATGCGGACATGTACGATTCTGCATCGATGCAGTGACAGAACATAATCGATTATAGCCTACTAACGTTGATGTAAAAAAAAAAAAAAAGCGCTGGCAGCGGCTATTTTCAATGCAAACCCTATGAAGTTCAGCGTTTTTGGTCGCTCTGCTCCCAGCGCTCTGAGTTGAAAATAGTTCAACTTTTGGAGAAGCGTCGCGCTCATCAATGTCACGTCTCTCTTGTCAGCCAATCAAAATTGAGGAGGGGGCGGGACATACGATATCAACATTGTCAACAAAGGCGGAGGAGAACCTTATACAGGCCGTCATGGACAACCCAGTTGTACTACACACAAAAATCTTTTCGAAGGCACCACTCATGTGGAGAGCTGCTGCCAATGCCAGGACGCGATGTCTCTCCATTGTTTCAAATTAATTTAGAATCGAAATAGACGGGATACGCTAGTGTGACGTCACAACGAAGGAATGCGGAAGCGCTAGAAGAAACACGTGAGAAGCGCTCTGAAAAAGAGGTTGTGGCTATTGAGGTTATTGAGATGCATCATCGAATCGAATCGAATCGTGAGGCCAGTGAAGATTCACAGCTCTAATGATAACTCATGTTTTCGTGCACCAGGCCAGTGTGAGTGTACCTGACGGGCCGCCCCCTAGTGGGGACGGAGAGAGCTACGGCAGTCTGCCATCTAGTGGACCCCTGCCCCCCCACATGGTGGTGAAGTCTGAGCACGGTGGGACACACACACACACACACACACACACACACACACGCTGAAGTACACACACACACAAAATTCATCTGGTTTCCTGCTCCTGGTTCTGGAACAGATAACGGGTCTGGTTCTGGTCCCGGAGCTCCTGGGTCAGGTTACTCAGGAGGAGGAGCCTGGGGTGGAGGAGGAGGAGGAGGAGGAGCAGGAGGTGTAGGTGGAGGTGGAGGAGGAGGAGGAGGAGGAGGAGGAGGTGCTCAGTGGGAACGAGGAGCCAACCTGCAGGAGTACTACGCTCGAAAAGACGAACAGGAAGCCCAGGCGGTAGGTCACTTCCTGTTTCGGACTGCGCTGTGTTCTCTGATTGGTCATATTGTTGACTGTCAAGCAATGTCTTTATTTCAGCCAATCAGAACTACTTGGTACTGATGGATCACAAAGCAGAACACACAAGTCCATCAAATATTTTAATATATTTAATCAATTGAATCTTCAATCAATTGGAATTAATATTTTAATTTAATATTTTACATAAAAGCACATCTGAAAAGCTATTGATTTGGCAGATGGCAAAATAATTAGTTTCGTGGTTTGTTTGTTATTTAGTTAGTTCATCCAATTTACCTGCAAAGTACCCCAAGCTTTTGATTGGATGATGCGCTGGAGCCAATAGGAGGCCAGCGTGGCGTCACCACCGCTGTGTGTCCGCAGACGCTGGAGTCGGAGGAGGTGGACCTCAACGCCGGTCTCCACGGCAACTGGACCCTGGAGAACGCCCGGGCTCAGCTCAACCAGTTCTTCCAGAAGGAGAAAATCACCGCCGAGTACAAATACAGCCAAGTGGGACCTGACCACAACAGGTCAGCAGGGGGCGCCACCCCGCCACTCACCCTCAGCCAGGCCGCGGACGGATCCGTCGACTCCACGGTTTTCGGTTAGGAAAGGATCTAACTTTAACCGTGGGGACGACGGCGATGGTGTCCGCTAGCGTTGCTATGGCGCGCGCCGTTCTGCGCGGTTTCGAGCGGTCGTCTAACGTGGCTGAGGTTCGGGTTCAGGTTCGGGGTTGTCTGTAAGCGTAGCAGCGAGGTCGGGAATCAATGTGACACAAGGCAGCGTCACCCGCAATGAACGAATAAAGTTTATTTGGATACATAGAGCATATATATACAGTTTGGGACGTGCTAGTCACGCCTCTGGGATGGGATTAAAGAATACAGAAGTTCGGAGCATTATGGTCAGAGCGTGACAGACTGACTGTCGGTTGTTTTCCACGGCCGAAGAGTGAAGCTAAAATAGCCACGTAGGCCGAGGACACGGCAGAGCGGAAAGTTACCGGCCCACACGGTTAATATATACACAACCCCCAACAATCACCGCGTCCGCAAACTCGCTGACGTCACTGCAGCTGGGTCGGAACATGTCACGGTCGACGTCGCTCAGGGCGTCCTGAAGATGGTGGTGGTCCAAAGTTCTTTCGAACAGCCCTCATCATGGCTGTCACTTGGGTACTTCCGGGTCATTCACTCACTAAGGAAACTTCAAGCAGAAAAGAATATTCGAACAGGGCCTAAGGCTGGGTTGCCATGTTGGATCCTGTACTCTAGTTCTAAGGCTGGGTTGCAAGGTTGGATTCTGCACTCTCGTTCTAAGGCTGGGTTGCAAGGTTGGATTCTGTACTCTCGTTCTAAGGCTGGGTTGCCAGGTTGGATTCTGCACTCTCGTTCTAAGGCTGGGTTGCCAGGTTGGATCCTGTCCTCTCGTTCTAAGGCTGGGTTGCCAGGTTGGATCCTGTACTCGAGGACTCAGGCTGGGTTGCCAGATCCTGTAATCTAGAGGGAGGGGACGTTTAGTTTAAAAGTCTTGCTCTTTTCTGCTCGCAATTCTCAAATCTTATTATAGCACCTTTTACTTCTACAGCAATTATTACACAATGAGTTTGATGTCATCACAAATCACAGAATATATATATCGAGGAAACGTGTGGGTGGGTGAGGGGTGCCTGTGTGTTCTTCTGCTGGACTGCTACTGACTTTGAGATCTCGTGTGTGTGTGTGTGTGTGTGTGTGTGTGTGTGTGTGTGTGTGTGTGTGTGTGTGTGTGTGTGTGTGTGTGTGTGTGTGTGTGTGTGTGTGTGTGTGTGTGTGTGTGTGTGTGTGTGTGTGTGGAGCACGCACACACACACACAAACACACCACTGAGAGCGCACAAGACAAGAGCTACAAACTCATCATTCTGTGAGCTCCACACTAGAGCTCCATGTCTGATGTCAAAACTCCAAGCGAGCTTATTTTACACCAACCCACCAACCGAACACGCACACTAGCTCACTTTACATGCTTATTTTACAACACACTGAACTGACTTCAAGCCAATTGTTACAGACTGTACATGCAAGCTCATTTGACGATAAAACTAACGTGCACATTAGCTTGTTGCACATGAGTTTTGAGTTTTTTCCCCCCACAAAACATAATAGCCACTTGGCTGACTTAATGCTAAACATAACATACACATTAGCTTCTTTTACATTAAACAGAACACCTTGGTTAGCTAATTTGACACTTTGCCTAAAGCCATAGTGTGGGAGTGTGTGTGTTTGGTGGCTGGCTTGACTCACCTGGCCCAGTTAGGGTCTGGGGTGGGTGTGGCTGCAGCCTCACCTGGCCCAGTTAGAGTCTGGTTGTGGGTGGGGCTACAACCTCACCTGGCCCAGTTAGAGTCTGAGGGGGTGTGTGGCTGCAAGCCTGTGGTGCATTCGCTCATCAGTGCGGCACAGGTCAAGTCAGCCACCAACACGCACGCTCCCACACAGAGCTTGCTTAGCTCTTACTTCACTCTTTCTTTACTCTCACACACTGAACATCAAGCTGGAGTGGCGAGGGAAGAGGCTAGCCGAGTTAGTTCTCCTCGTGGGCGGGGCGGAGCACCAGAACTCACAGCCAATCAGACATGGGTCTACGTTTAGATGGACTAAACGCGCCCCATGGGTGTGTGTGTGTGTGCGCGCGTGCGTTCGTTCGCTCGCTCGCTCGTTGCTTGGTTGTGACTTCTGGTGTGACCGCTTTCCGTCGTAGGGCAGAGTCAGGCACTCGGTGGTGATGATGATGATGATGATTGGTGATTTCAAGTCTGGCAGAAAAGCATACAGGCGCCCCCCTGTGGGCAGACCGGAGCACTGGAGGCTGCCAGCGGGTGAGTGACTCCAATCCACTCCACTGTTTTTATATTTCAAACCCCAGCCGCTAATGCTGCTCACGGTGTACGAGGCGCTAATCATCACGCTATGAATTGTGGGTATGGTTTTTTTCCCCCCCCCGCCTACAGGAGCTTCATCGCGGAGATGCAGCTCCCTGTGAGACAGCTGGGCCGAAGTAAGTCACTTTCATTTATACTCAGCATTATATTGATTTTATACAACTTACAGCCTACAAAGACACGCTTGATTAGACCGCACCATAAAACATGAAAGGGGACATATTTGCCACCAGGTGTGAGTGTGATTCGCCATTGCAAGCCGTTTCACAATTGCCATGTGACAGCCGTCGTGACATCACAAGTGGGAATGTCCACCTAGATGTACGCTGACTAGATCAGTCTAGCAGACTACCCAGTGGACTGTACCGATGAGGTAAACTGATCTAGTCGACATACATCTAGGTGGACATTCCCACTTGTGATGTCGCTAGACTCAAAAACCCTTTGAGAAGGAACACAGTAGTGCTAGCGTCTGGGGCCCCCTAGGGGTACTCTGAAGGACTGCAGGGGGACCCTGCAGGACCCTGCATAATTCCACCGTAATAAAGTGAATAAATACCGCCTTAATACAATTTTAAAGAATCTGAATAGTAACACGAAAAGTAACACGTTTCGGTAGATCACTTTAACTTTCAAGGGATACTTTGGTGGTGATGGTGGTGGTGATGGCGGTAATGGTGATGGTTTTTTGCGGTCTGTCCCCAGAGGTGACGGCCCGTGAGCACGGCTCCAACAAGAAGCTGGCGGCCCAGTCCTGTGCCCTGTCCCTGGTCCGGCAGCTGTACCACCTGGGCGTGGTGGAGGCGTACACCGGCATCACCAAGAAGAAGGATGGAGAACACGTACGTTCCACCGCACTCTGTTGTGGTCTCTGTTTCTCTGTTGTGGTCTCTGGTTCTCTGTTCTGATATCTCGTCTCTGGTTCTCTGTTGTGGTCTCTGGTTCTCTGTTGTCGTTCTCTGCTTCTCTGGTTCTCTGGTCCCTGATTCTCTGACCCGGTGTGTGTTGTGGTCCCAGCTGGAGCCCTACGATGTTCGGCTGTCCCCAGACGTGGAGCCCCAGCTGATGAGCCTGATCCGGGACCTGGGAGTCACCATCCCCCCGCCCGTAAGTTAGACCGGGGACTGCTCGCGCGTGTATGTGTGTATGTGTGTGTGTGTGTGTGTGTGTATGTGTGTGTGACGCTGTGTGTCCTCTGGTCTCCAGCCCCCGGACCCCGACACCCCCCCGGTCTCCCTGATCCATGGCAAGATGGCGTCCTTCGAGCCGTCCCAGCGGCAGGCGGGGGCCGGGGTGGTGCCGTGGTCCCCGCCGCAGGTCAACTGGAACCCCTGGACCAGTAGCAACATCGACGAGGGACCCCTGGCCTTCGTGAGTCTCTAGTCGCAGTCAAGCAATAGAAAAAGTTTTCTTATTCACTAAGAAATCGAGGTATAAACCAAACCGTAGCTCAAAGATCGAGATCTGAACCAAATCATGGATTTGGAGAATCGTTACACCGCTAGTATACAGTATATGCATGTTTTTTAAATGCGTTTTAATCTTTAGTCCTCATTTTGTATTTCTATTTGTTCTGTTTTCCCATTTTTGCGCTTTATGAACTTGATTTTACCGTCCGTCGACTGTTGCTGTCGAGGTGCAACTCTAAAGCTTATGAAGTGATTGAAATAATCCATCCCAAGCTAAGTTAAGACGCTACTCCTGATGGGAAGCTCTCTCTGTGTTCCAAAGTGTTTTTCAATAAAGTTGGGTCAAGGTGATGATGTCATGTCCTGTGCCCCCAGTGCACCCCAGAGCAGATCAGCTCCGACCTCCAGAAGGAACACAGCTACCAGCACGAGCACAACGAGAGTCTGCACAAGGCAAGTGGACCGCCCCTGGTGCAGCATGGGAAATGTAGTTTTAAGTTGGCAATCCATCCATCTAGCCAGCTGTGTGTGTGTGTGTGTGTGTGTGTGTGTGTGTGTGTGTGTGTGTGTGTGTGTGTGTGTGTGTGTGTGTGTGTGTGTGTGTGTGTGTGTGTGTGTGTGTGTGTGTGTGTGTGTGTGTGTGTGTGTGTGTGAGATCTTTCATCATTGGTGTGTCTGTCTCTCTATCCCTCTCTCTGTCTCTCTCTCTTCCTCCCTCTGTCTCTCTCTCCCTCTCTCTGTATTTCTCTGTCTCACTCCCTGTCTCTCTCTGTCTCTCTCTCCTTCTGTCTCTTCTCTCCTGTTCTCCATCTTTCTCTCTGTCTGTTTCTCCATCTTTCTCTCTCTCTCCTCATCTGTCAATCGTTGCTGGTCTGTCTCCGTCTCTCTTCCTTGCCCTCTGGTCTCTCTTCTCCCTCCCTCCATGATCCTGTCAGACGAGGGAGGGTCTCCCGGTGAAGCAGTTTGAGGAGCAGATCCTGTCTGCGTTGGAGAGGAGCCCGGTGCTCATCATCCGGGGGGCCACGGGCTGTGGGAAGACCACCCAGGTGCCCCAGTACATCCTGGACCGCTTATCACCCGCGCAGCCGCCGCCCCACTGCCAACATTGTGGTCACCCAGGTAACCGTCGCCACGGCAACCACCACGCACCCAACCGTTTCAGAAACCAGAAGGAAGTCGAGTCTGTGGATTCTTATGTTGTTATTTTTGAGCAACCTCTGGCACAAGAATTTCCTTCCATCTTAACATCTCTTGTCTTCTGTAAACCAATCAGCAAGCGCTTGTTTGTACCGAAGTGGGGGTTGGTCTCCAGGTATCTCTGCATGGAGTAGATGAGGTTCCAGCCGGCCAGGAAGACCAGCACGGCGCCGGCCACGTGCAGCGTCTCGATGTAGCGCAGCAGGGCCTCCACCAACTCGAAGGGCGCCTCCTTCTCGCTCATTAGCGCCATGCAGCGCTTGGTGTCCGCCGTGTACTCGGCCCCGCACAGCAGGTTGCAGTTGGTCTGCAGCACACGTTAGCGCACACATTAGGGGGGGCGGCGCTCACGCGGTACAGGGGTGAAGTAAGGTCACGTGGTATTGGGGGTGAGGTCACATGGTATGGCGGTGAGGTCACATGGTACAGATGAGAGGTCACATGGTACAGATGAGAGGTCACATGGTACAGATGATGTCACATGGTACAGAAGTTAGGTGTGGGCACATGGTATAGAGTAGAGGTCACATGGGATGGCGGTGAGGTCACATGGTACAGAGGTGGTCACATGATACGGAGGAGAGGTCACATGGTACGGAGGAGAGGTCACATGGTACGGTGGGTGTGCTTACGTCCTCCTCCCCTCCCTCCTCGTCTCGGTCTTTCTTCTTGCGGTCGTTGGGCGGCGGCACGAAGTTGGTCATCTGGATGCAGTCCTCCAGGAAGTACTCTGAGACGAGGGACCAATCAGCACGTCAGACACACACGCCGGCTCAGCGGAGAGACACACAAAGAGAGAGTGTGTGAGCGTGTGTGTGCGCGTGCGTGTGCCCGTACCCTGCACGGCGAAGGTGCGCCCGTGCACCTCGATGATGGGGCAGTTGAAGAAATAGTCCTGGAACATGCTGGTGTCGATGGTGGCCGACATGAGGATGACGCGCACCTCGGGGTACGCCTGCACCACGTCCCGCAGCACCACCATCAGGAAGTCTGTCTGCACGCACAGAGGTCAGAGGTCACCGCCAGAGTGTGATTAGATGAGTCGTTTCAGAATCTCCTGCTAACGACATCGCGAGCGGGAGTGTCCCGGCGCTCCCACTTGTGACGTCAGCGGCGGTGGCCACATAAGACACCGGACTCACGTTGATGTCCCTCTCGTGGATCTCGTCCACGATCACGTGACTGATGCCCCGGATCCCCGCCTCCAACTTTCTCAGCAGCACACCTGGGGGGGGGGGAGGAGAAAGAGAGAAAGAGAGAGAGAGAGAGAGAGAGAGAGAGAGAGAGAGAGAGAGAGACAATGTGTTTACTACAACTGGATCAGTACATGAGGGGGGAGAAGGGGGAGGGATGGGGAGGGAGGAGGGAGGGTGGAGGGGGCGTGGCCGTACCGACGGTGCAGAACATGATGCTGGCGTGGGGGCGGGGCAGCACGGACTCGAAGCGCACGCTGTAGCCGCAGCTGTTCCCCAGCTCCTCCCCCCGCTCGTAGGCCACGCGCTCCGCCACCGACACTGCGCTGATGCGCCGCGGCTGCGCACAGGAAACAGGAAGCGGGAAACAGGAAGCAGGAAGCAGAAAGCGCATCAGAGTACGACCAACAGTCTTCTGATTGGAATAAACCGACTGGCTCAGATCTCCTTTCAAATGTTTGTCAGTGAAGCGCAAAAAAAAAAAAAAGTACAAATATATATATTTCTCATTCACAATATGAATTTAGTAAAACACCAGTTGTTTAAACCCAGACATATTTGCTGGATCACTTATAAATGAATTAAATCAATTTAAGATAAGATAAAACTTTATTAATCCCAAAGGAAATTCTTGTGCCAGAGGTTGCTCAAAAATAACAACATAAGAATAAAAACTATAGAATAATAAATGTAAAATGGACAAGCCTAAGAGAATAACAATAAATCTAAGAATTATTTGATCGATAATTTGATCACTTTCGAGGTGAAAGTCACATGTTCATCTCCTAACCCGTCACTAAGCGAATCGCCAGACTCGACTTCCTTCTGGGTTCTGAACGGTTGGGTGCGTGGTGGTTGCCGTGGCGACGGTTACCTGGGTGACCACAATGTTGCAGTGGGCGGCGCTGCCGCGGGTGATAAAGCGGAACTGGGGCACCTGGGAGTTTGACGATGGAGCAGTCGGGTTTCTCACGCAAAAGCAGCACGCTTATACACGAAGGCGCAAGCAAACGCAGCCCCTCGGGTGGGTGTGGTGTGGTGTGCTGCGAGCGTTGGCGTGTCGTTGCAACCGAGTCGCGGTGGCATCGCGTCCGCTGACATCGTAACATATCTAGCCGCTTGAGTAGGTGATCATCTGTACTTGCTGGGGCTGGACCCGCCCGCATGTTGCCGTGCGGGTCATAGGCCGCAGATGCCAAAGGCCACCTTACGGGTGGTGGACCGACTCGACTTGAGGGTATCCGGGATTGGTGATCTTCAATCTGGCAGAAACAGCATTCACCATCGCGCCCCCCTCGTGCGGCATGACCGGCAGCATGATCCCTGGACGTCCTGCCGTCAGCTGTGGTGAGGGACTTCCAATCCCCACTCGCGCACACTTCGTTTTGTTATTATTCAAATCCAGGCCGTAATTGGCTGCTGCACGGGTACTGAGGCGCTAATCCACCATCTCTATAAGTCTGCTCTTACTGTCTCGACATGTGGGTCCATGGAGTTTTTCCCCCCCACATCTGAGTCTGCAGTCGGCGGCTCCGGGCCGAGAGGGGCGCTTGGACATGTAACGCCTGTATACAGGGACCGACTTTCAATCCGCGGCAGACTGCAGCCCCTGTGAGACGAGACTAGACGCCGAGTAAGTCCCACTTTCATTTCATACTTCAGGGCCATCCTATTAAACTTATAATCCAGTTGCATCCTTGTCTAAGTGGATGACAACTTACAGTCCTATCGAACCCACTGATTATTAACCAGTATTGTTTAATATTACGGACAGGGTGGCGAGTATCCGCCATTCAAGTGGACATACAGTATTCTGCCACCATGTGTGAGTGTGATCAGCCATTGCAAGCCGTTGCCACCATTGCCACGTGACTACCGTCTAGTGACATCACAAGTGGGAATGTGCACCTAGACGTACGCCGACTAGATCAGTCCACGGGGGGCGGGTAGACGGATCTATCCGGCATACACGATGACTCGATCCCCGATGATTGCTTGGCTAAACCTGCGATTCTATGTCGATCCATATCAGCTAGGTTGGCACACTACCACTTGTCCGTGACCGCTCTAGATCTCTCTATACCATATCACCCTTCTGATAGGAAGGAACCCATGTCACTGTGGTCCTTCAGAGATCTGGGAAGCCCCCCAAAGGGTACTCCATGTAAGCGACCTGTGCTACAAGGGGGACACCTACTAAGCATGACCTCTGCATAATTCCCATCTCGTACATAGAATGTGAACTAAATATTCCTCCCTATCCTCACACCTAATCATAACCACCTCGTTGAAAGATCTGAATATTGTAACTCTCGACCGAAAAAGTAAACACGTCCGGTTAGAGTCGACTTTGTAAACTTTCCACAGGGATACTTTTTGGTGGTTGATGGTGCGCCTGGTGGAGCGGGCGGTTCATTGGCTGATCGGCTTTCTTTGCGGTCTCCTGCTCCGCCACAGAGGTCATACGGCCGCGTAGCCCACTGGCCTACCCAACAAAGGAAGCTGGCGGCGAGTCCCTCGCATGCCCCTCCTGTCCACCCCACTGGTCCCGCCCGAAAGCCCGTGCAGTACATACCACGTAGGAAGAAGAGTGGGAGCGGAGCGTGCACAATTACACTTCCGGCATCAACTCAAATACTAAAGAAAGGATGGAGAATTCGCACGTTACAGTATACCCTCTGGAGCACTTGACGAGTGAGCACGAGTTGTGGGTCTATACTGTTTAACCTCATATATATTTGGCAGTTCCAATAAGTTCTCTGTATCTGATATTACCGACCTCTCTTTCTTCGTGTGTCTGGTGCATCTATCCCCTCTGTCTAATTGGGTTTGTGGATCTCTACCTGGTTTCTCTCTGTGGCTCGCGTTCTCTGCTCCCTCTGGTTCTTGGTTCTAACCGCATAGATTCATCTCGTGCATCCACCCGAGCTAGTGTGCATTTTCTTGGTCTCCATAAGACTGGAGCATGCTCACTCCTACCTTACGCACGCGTTTCGAGGGTGGCGATTTCTCCTGGACGACCGTTGGAGCTCGCAGCTGAGGACCAGGAGCGCGGGACTGTCGGGCGAGTGCATCAAGCCCCCTTTCGCCGGCTCCGTCAGAGTATAGAGGGGTGGACTTGTCTCGGCTTACGTGGTATGTCGGTGTCCTGTATTGTCGTTGGTGCTGTTGTGTGTGGCTGATGGTGTTGTGTGACAATTCAGTGGTTGCGCTTCGTTGTGTCCTCAGCCGCTTGCGTCTTCCAAGCTCCCCGGCAGACTCTCGTGACCAGCTCTCGTCTGCCCCCGGTCTCAGCCCCTGATCCGCAATGGCAAGATGGCGTCCGTTCTCGAAGCCTCCCTACGCGCAGGCGTGGGCCGTCCCGGGTGGTGCCCCGTGGTCCCTCTCTGCGGCAGGTCAATGCGGGAACCCTGGACCTTAGAGCAGACAATTCGAGCACTCGAGTGCAAAACCTGGCCCTTCGTGAGCCAACTCTTTAGGTTTCTCGCAGCAAGTGCAAGTTAGCATAACCAAGTTTCCCTCTTATTCACTAAGAAATCGAGGTATAAACCAAACCGTGGCTCAAAGATCGAGATCTGAACCAAATCATGGATTTGGAGAATCCATACACCGCTAGTATACAGTATATGCATGTTTTTTAAATGCGTTTTAATCTTTAGTCCTCATTTTGTATTTCTATTTGTTCTGTTTTCCCATTTTTGCGCTTTATGAACTTGATTTTACCGTCCGTCGACTGTTGCTGTCGAGGTGCAACTCTAAAGCTTATGAAGTGATTGAAATAATCCATCCCAAGCTAAGTTAAGACGCTACTCCTGATGGGAAGCTCTCTCTGTGTTCCAAAGTGTTTTTCAATAAAGTTGGGTCAAGGTGATGATGTCATGTCCTGTGCCCCCAGTGCACCCCAGAGCAGATCAGCTCCGACCTCCAGAAGGAACACAGCTACCAGCACGAGCACAACGAGAGTCTGCACAAGGCAAGTGGACCGCCCCTGGTGCAGCATGGGAAATGTAGTTTTAAGTTGGCAATCCATCCATCTAGCCAGCTGTGTGTGTGTGTGTGTGTGTGTGTGTGTGTGTGTGTGTGTGTGTGTGTGTGTGTGTCGTGTGTGTGTGTGTGTGTGTGTGCGTGTGTGTGTGTGTGTGTGTGTGTGTTGTGTGTGTGTGTGTGTGTGCTCTGCCTGCTGTGTGTTGTCTCTCTCTCTTCTCTCTCTGTCTCTCTCTCTCTCTCCAGTCTCTCTCTCTCTCTCTCTCTGTCTCTCTCCCTGTCTCTCTGTCTCTCTCTCTCTCTGTCTCTCTCTCTCTCTTTTCTCTCTCTCTGTCTCTCTCCTCTCTCTGTCTCTCTCTCTGTCTGTCTCTCTCTCACTCTGTCTGTCTCTCTCTGTCTCTCTGTCTCTCTCTCCCTCTGTCTCTCTCTCTCTCTCTCTCTCTCTCTCTCTCTCTCTCCTCTCTCTCTCTCTCTCTCTCTCTCTCTCTCTCTCTCTCTCTCTCTCTCTCTCTCTCTCTCTCTCTCTCTCTCTCTATCTCTCTCTCTGTCTCTCTACCTCTCTCTCTGTCTCTGTCTACCTCTCTCTCTCTCTCTCTCTATCTCTCTCTCTCTCTCTCTTCTGTCTCTCTGGGCGCGCCCAGCGCCCTCAACGCGGGAGCTGTTGTAATATGGACGCTGAGGCTTTTCCCAGCGTGCCGTCGCTTGTACGCGCGATCGTACCCCTGAGGTGGCCTGGCAACGACAGCTGGTCTGTACCGCATCTACGATTGAGGCCCGGACGGGTGGTTTTCGGCCACTACCCTAGGCTCGCCACGTCCAAGGCTCGATCTCGCATCTGGTGGAGAGCCGAAGCGGGTGGCTCATCCGAGGGTGATCGCTAGGTCAAAGCCAGTTACGGTGGCGTGGCCTAGGGTGGCTGGAGTACGGTGGCGGACGGGGCAGTCGAGTTCGGCCCCGCGCTAGACCAAGCAGCCTTGTGTGCTAGGCCGCCGCAGGGCATGGGTGCGCAGGAAATGGGAGATCCCGTCGGAGTCTGTGCGGAGTTACTTAGGTGGTACGGGGGTTGACAGGAGATGAACGATGTGAGCGTGGCGAGACCACTCAAAAAGTTTAGTCGATAGATTTGATCGGAATCAAGTAGTTAAGAGTGGAAATGTGAATGAATCCAGAGGATATTTGTGTTTTTTCCGGTGCAAGGATGTTCTTTGTCGGATTTATTTTATTGATTGTCTCGTAGGTCTGTCTAGTTTTTACATTTTAGTGTTGTATGGTTCTACCTGGTGTGAGTAGGTTTTTGTGTGTATTGCTTGGAGGTTGTGTAGAGTTGTGGAGCAGACCTCGTTGTCACAAGAGGCAGGAGTGTTCCTGTTTGGGATCTAATAAAGAGTGTTTGTATGCTTATCTGTAACGATTGAGTAAGTCTACGCACAGATTTATAAAGTGAAACACGGATCCACGCAACTGTTCTTGGGGTTTGAAATAACAAGCAATCTGGGTGCTTCTAATCACTCAAAGTTACTAGTGCACTCCCTTGGTGATGGACGAGCAAATCACTACTAGTTATGTACTGGCTTATAGTCTCCTTATTCTGAAATTGTTTGTCTCGCGTGCCTTCACTGCATCATAACATGTGAAAGGGGTAGGGAGTATGTGGAGCCAGGCTCGGCTTTATCAATCGAAGCAGTAAGACTGTTGGCGGTAGCTCTAGAGCGCTGCGGAGTTGCCCTGTTTAGACCTTGGTACTTCGATCTGCCTGGTGCGCAGCCTGGTGAGGAGGCTGGAGTCTCGTGTGGTGTGGGGGGAGTGGTGCTGCCAAACTCCGTGCAGTGAGGGTTTGGCAGCGCGCAGTGGCCGGTGCGAGGGCCGAGTGAGGCTGGTCCGTGAGTCGTAGCGGTTGGTTTGGGAGTTGGTGCTGGGGGTAGGTGGGAGTTGGGTAGGAGGGGTCTGGCAGTGGGGTGAAAGTGCAGTGGCTAGCGATAGCTGGGCTTCTACAAGCTGGGTTCACGGCGATATGGCTGAGGCGTGCTGGCTTCGCACGGCTGAGGGTCGGGATCGGGCTTTCCCACCGATCTCCCTCTCTCCCTCCTCTCCTTCTCTTTCTCCCTCTCCCCTCCTCTCTCTCTCTCTCTCCCTCTCCTCTCTCCCCCTCTCCCTCTCCCTCACTCCCTCTCTCTCTCTCTCCCTCTTCTCCCTCTCTCTCCTCCCTTTCTCTCTCTCTCCTCTCTCTCTCTCTCTCTTTCCCCCCCCCCCCAGGTGTGCTGCTGAGAAGTTGGAGGCGGGGATCCGGGGCATCAGTCACGTGATCGTGGACGAGATCCACGAGAGGGACATCAACGTGAGTCCGGTGTCTTATGTGGCCACCGCCGCTGACGTCACAAGTGGGAGCGCCGGGACACTCCCGCTCGCGATGTCGTTAGCAGGAGATTCTGAAACGACTCATCTAATCACACTCTGGCGGTGACCTGACCTCTTGCGTGCAGACAGACTTCCCTATGGTGGTGCTGCGGGACGTGGTTGCAGGCGTACCCCGAGGTGCGCGTCATCCTCATGTCGGCCACCATCGACACCAGCATGTTCCAGGATATTTCTTCACTGCCCCATCATCGAGGTGCACGGGGCGCACCTTCGCCGTGCAGGGTACGGGCACCGCACACGCACACGCTCACACACTCTCTCTTGTGTGTCTCTCCGCTGAGCCGGCGTGTGTGTCTGACGTGCTGATTGGTCCCTCGTCTCAGAGTACTTCCTGGAGGACTGCATCCAGATGACCAACTTCGTGCCGCCGCCCAACGACCGCAAGAAGAAGACCGAGACGAGGAGGGAGGGGAGGAGGACGTAAGCACACCCACCGTACCATGTGACCTCTCCTCCGTACCATGTGACCTCTCCTCCGTATCATGTGACCACCTCTGTACCATGTGACCTCACCGCCATCCCATGTGACCTCTACTGTAATACCATGTGCCCACACCTAACTTCTGTACCATGTGACCTCTCATTCTGTACCATGTGACCTGTCATCTGTAACCATGTGAACCTGTCATTCTGTACCATGTGACCTCACCGCCATACCATGTGACCTCACCCCCAGTACCACGTGACCTTACTTCACCCCTGTACCGCGTGAGCGCCGCCCCCCCTAACGTGTGCGCTAACGTGTGCTGCAGACCAACTGCAACCTGCTGTGCGGGGCCGAGTACACGGCGGACACCAAGCGCTGCATGGCGCTAATGAGCGAGAAGGAGGCGCCCTTCGAGTTGGTGGAGGCCCTGCTGCGCTACATCGAGACGCTGCACGTGGCCGGCGCCGTGCTGGTCTTCCTGGCCGGCTGGAACCTCATCTACTCCATGCAGAGATACCTGGAGACCAACCCCCACTTCGGTACAAACAAGCGCTTGCTGATTGGTTTACAGAAGACAAGAGATGTTAAGATGGAAGGAAATTCTTGTGCCAGAGGTTGCTCAAAAATAACAACATAAGAATACAAACAATAGAATAATAAATGTAAAGCATATAAGGCGTAAATGCTAATATCATACAAATCACACATGCATACATTCAATCATACGTATCATTTTTGTGTAATTTATCTATTTATGACTGTCCTGCACTTTCTAATTGGATGCCTTCATTTCTTGTTAATTAGTAATTAATTAGTAATTCATTCTTTAATTGTCCAGGATTCTTAAGTTGACATATACAAACAAACGGCAGTATATTGATATAAAACGCATTTTCTGCAATGTGACCCATTTCTGGTTTTTGAAATTTTATCTGAAAGTGTTTAAAAGACCCACAAAAAACCCCCCAAACTCTTGTACTGTGTATTTCCAGGAAGTAGCCGGTACCAGGTCCTTCCGTTGCACTCTCAGATCCCGCGAGAGGAGCAGAGGCGGGTGTTTGAACCGGCACCCGAGGGCATCACCAAGGTAGGGAACCCGAGACCTTCCTCCTCCTCCTCCCTCTCATCACCCTCAACCCCTCGCTGGAACTCCCGTAGAACCTGCTCCAACAGAAGCAGCAGAACCTCTGACCCCCGAGAACAGATTCTGAGGGTCTCGCAGTGGTTCTGATGGACAGTCCGGCTTCTAGAACCTAGAACCTCCTCAAACACAGAAGGCGGTCAGACCCTCGGACGTTGGAACCTCCTCAGAATCTCTGTCAGATCCTCCCCCTCGTAGAACCTCGAGAAGCTCTGATCATTGATACCAATTCTACTCTTGAGGATCTCAACAACAGAGGTCCTAATGGATGGTGTGACAGTTCTAGAGGTGGAACCTCCTCTAACAGAACTCTCTCAGAGCTACTCGGGAGAACCTTGCCATAAGAACTTAAACGTAAAGAACCTTCTGGACGTCCCAGGTCCTGCAGAACGTCGCTCAGACCTTCAGAACATGAGAGATGGTCTTGTCTTTCCTACCAGGAGGGACGGTACCTGGGTCAGGCCCCCTGCAGTCCCTCGTATCTCCTCCCAGCCTGGTGCTGTGTTCTCCTGGAGAACGTTAGGCTCTGAGCGCCAGAGCGGCTGGTAACTCTGCGCTCTGCCGCCCCCTGCAGGTCATCCTGTCCACCAACATCGCGGAGACCAGCATCACCATCAACGACGTGGTGTACGTCATCGACTCCTGCAAGTAAGGACCGCCCTCATCTGTGTGTGTGTGTGTGTGTGTGTGTGTGTGTGTGTGTGTGTGTGTGTGTGTGTGTGTGTGTGTGTGTGTGTGTGTGTGTGTGTGTGTGTGTGTGTGTGTGTGTGTGTGTGTGTGTATGTGTATTGACTCTGAATGTGTGTGTGTGTGTATTAACTGTGTGTTCACTGTGTATTTACTTTGGATATTGATTGTGTGTGTGTTTACGATGTACACATATGTATTGATGATATAAGTGTGTATTTATTGATTTACTTGTAGATGATTTGTGTATTGACTGTGTGTGTGTGTGTGTGTGTGCATTGACTGTGTGTACTGATTATCTGTATTGTCTGTGTGTATTGATCGTGTGTGTGTGTGTAGGCAGAAGGTGAAATTGTTCACCTCCCACAACAACATGACCAACTACGCCACCGTGTGGGCGTCTCGCACCAACCTGGAGCAGAGGAAGGGTCGCGCCGGGCGGGTCCGCGCCGGGTTCTGCTTCCACCTCTGCTCCCGGGCACGCTTCGACCGGTACAACACCCCCACGCCCACCCCGTAGTACACCACCTACACCCCCACCCGCAGTACACCGCCCACACCCCCACCCGCAGTACACCGCCTCACCACATCACTAGTTGTTGACCCTAGGTGTTGTAGTCCTGACCCTGGTGTGTGGTTTCTCTCAGGCTGGAGCCCCACATGACTCCGGAGATCTTCCGGACTCCGCTCCATGAGGTGTCACTCAGCATCAAGCTGCTGCGTCTGGGCGCCATCGGCCACTTCCTGTCCAAGGCCATCGAACCGCCGCCGCTGGACGCCGTCATCGAGGCAGAGTACACACTCAGAGGTACACGCAAACACACACAAACACACACACAGGCGTTTTCAGGACCTTGCTACTTGAGCTAATCGTTTTAGCATTGCTTGCTCGTCCGACTGCAATGTTAGTGCTAGTGTAATGCTAGTTTTTAACTCACTTTAAGCTAGTTGTCTAGCTAACTGTTGGGACAGTGTTAAGCTGTTTGCTATTTGTTAGAAGATGTTTTTTGTATTTTTTGACAAACTTTTAGTCAGTTGTTGGCTAGTTCTTAGTGTAGTTCGGTGTCGGCGTCCCTCTCGTGACCCCCGGGGGTTGACCTTGTTGTCATGGCGACGTTCCACCAGAACTGGACGCGCTGGACAGCAACGACGAGCTGACCCCGCTGGGCCGCATCCTGGCCCGCCTGCCCATCGAGCCGCGACTCGGCAAGATGATGATCATGGGCTGCATCTTCAGGTGAGCCCTTCCGCCTGCTCCCGACGCATCTGTTCTGGGTTCTGTTCGTCCGTTTGGCGGGGGGGGGATGAATCACTTTCCCTTTGATTCATTAAAGATCTGTCTAGCAGGTGTAATACCATGAAAGGTCTACAAAAGGCCTGTGGGAATGTTAACAAGGAGCCAGATTTGTTGATGTTGTTGTTTGTTATTTTTCTGAACCTGGTTGTTGTAGTTCTGACCCTGATAGTTTTAGTTCTGGGTTCTGAAAACAGTGTCTGTGTGTGTGTGTGTGTGTGTGTGGCGTGGCGGCCCCCTAGTGTCGGGGACGCGGTGTGCACCATCTCGGCCGCCTCCTGCTTCCCGGAGCCCTTCATCAGCGAGGGCCGCCGCCTCGGCTTCGTCCACCGCAACTTCGCCGGCAGCCGCTTCTCGGACCACGTGGCCCTGCTGTCGGTGTTCCAGGCCTGGGACGACGTCAGGTACACCGGCGCCCCCTGCAGCCACGGGGTTCCTCAACTAGATGTGTGGCGAATTTACCTTGAGGGGCATTGAGCAGGACACTTTTGTCCAAAGCGACTTGCGTACTTTTGTCCGAAGAGTCAAACGACAACATATCGCTGATGGGTAGAGTTTTGGGTACAGATTTGAAGACAAGTTTCAAGCTCTACAAGTTCTCATGATAGCTCGGTAGACCTCTTGCTGGTAAATGGCAAGATAGCTAGGATAAGAGGCTACACAATGCTAAGAACTGTTCTTAAGTGCCAGGACGTACAATCATAAAAGTAAGTGCTAAGGATCCGAGAGAGGGCATGGGATTCAAACCCTGGTTGGGGTAAGTGGGAGTAGGTTATGGAGGAGAGGTGGTGGTGGTGGTGGGGGGTGGAGCTATGCAGAGTCCTCCAGGTGAACTCTGAACAGGTGAGTCTTGACGTCGGCCGGGAGCTCGTTCCACCACTGTGGCGCCTGCAAATCCCTCAAACATCAGATATCTCGACCTCAACAAACACCAGATATTTAACCAAAAACAACCAGACGTTTACTGAAACGCCACGAGAACATGGCAGAATACCGTCTGATATCAGAAGACCTCAAAACTCTCTGAGATGCTGATTGTGTGTCTGCCTGCCTGTCTGTCTGTCTACCTGTCTGTCTGCCTGCCTTACTGTGTGCATGTGTGTGCAGGATGAGCGGTGAGGATGCGGAGAGGAACTTCTGTGACCACAAGCGTCTCAACATGTCCACCCTGAGGATGACCTGGGAGGCCAAGGTGCAGCTGAAGGACATCCTCATCAACTCTGGCTTCCCTGAAGGTGGTTCCCTTACTGGATCACATCCCTTACTGGTTCATGTCTCTTACTGGTTCACATCCCTTACTGGTTCATGTCTTACTGGTTCACATCCCTTACTGGTTCACATACCTTAATGGTTCACATCCCTGCTAGTTCACATCCCTGCTAGTTCACATCCCTCACTGGTTCACATCCCTTACTGGTTCACATCCTTTACTAGTTCACATCCTTTACCGGTTCACATACCTTACTGGCTCGCATGTCTACTGGTTCGCATCCCTGCCGGTTCACACCCCTACCCCACCATTACATCGTTGTGGTTCGGGGTCTGCCGTGCAAATGGACTTGACGATGCTACACTCTAGTGGGCTCTGTCGGACGCTACTGGTTTTAGTGAAGGCTGCCGGTGTAGTGAATGCCCCGTCTCTGATGTATGTGCTCTAATAACTCTTCTGTACCGTGTGTCTCAGAGTGCCTGCTGGGCCAGATGTTCAGCGCCGTGGGCCCCGACAACGGTCTGGACGTGGTGGTGAGCCTGCTGGCGTTCGGCTGCTACCCCAACGTCTGCTTCCACAAGGAGAAGCGCAAGATCCTGACCACCGAGGGCCGCAACGCGCTCATCCACAAGTCCTCCGTCAACTGCCCCTTCAGCAACCAGGACACCAGCTACCCCTCACCCTTCTTCGTCTTCGGGGAGAAGGTCAGCACGGGACGCTCGCTTTTAATGTTGACCTTTTTTTCGGGTGTGGGTGTGGTTAGTTTTAAGTTTATTAATGTATTTGTTTGTAAGGGGCAAGTACAGAGAAACGTCGACTGTTACAGAAGCGGTGACCGATGCACTGTACACGTGTTTGTAGCCAGTCCCTTGATGGGCGTTGAATGTTCAAGCCGTCATTAAGATTACCTGTTACGGTTTTAAAACCTTAAAATCAGTGTGTATAATAATCAATAATTCTCTCTCCTCCCAGATCCGGACCAGGGCCATCTCGGCTAAGAGCATGACGCTTGTGAGCCCCCTGCAACTCATCCTGCTGGGCTCCAAGAAGATCACGTCCAACGGGGACGTGGTGGAGCTGGACAACTGGTGAGGCGCCGCCGACCTCCGACCTCTGACCTGCTGCTCTCCCACTCGGAACAGGAAGTCCATCGCGGCACACTGGGGGTTACACCAGCTAGCTCGGCTCAGAGTAGGAGTTGGTTATCTGTAATCGGAGATGCTAAAGGTAGCAACGCTAACGCTATGAATGAATGAATAGAGCAGGGGGCAGCAAGCTAACACGCTAGCACTTCCCGAATGTGTGTGGTGCCAATGCACCACAGGTGTGCAGCCCCCCCCCTCAGACTCTAACTGGGCCAGGTGAGTCTGTAGCCCCACCCACCCCAGACTCTAACTGGGCCAGGTGAGGCTGTAGCCCCACCCCCCCAGACTCTAACTGGGCCAGGTGAGGCCGCCTAAACACACACGCACACACACACATTTCACACTAACCTACCAGACACTTAGAATAATTTACAAGATCAAATTTGATATCAGAGTATAACAGGACCTCCAAATGATGGTTGGTTACCTTTTGAGTCAGGTGCTTTTGGAATAGGTTGACGTTGGCTGGCGTATTATTTTAGATATTATTATATATATATATTATTATATATATGTTATATTATTTTTGACGAACCCTAAACCGAACCTTAACCCTAAACCTAACCGCACCATATGAAGTGAGGTCTGGCTGCTGCCTCCGGTCTGATCTGATCCGGTCTGTCTGTGGTCTGGTTGGTTCCAGGATCAAACTGCGGATGCCCCACGTGGTGGCGGGGGGCATCGCCGCCCTTAGGGCCGCACTGGAGGCCCTGGTGGTTTCGGTCACCAAGGACCCCGAGGTCATCCGCCAGCTGGACCCCGTGAACCAGACGCTGCTCAGCGTCATCCGCCTCGTGTCCCGACCCTCGGCCGCCGGACTCGACCTCACCATCAGCAACCAGCGGTACACACACACGGACACACACACAGACACACACACGGACACACACAGACACACACACGGACACACACACACACGGACACACACACATACAGACACACACACACACGGACACACGCACACACGGACACACACACGGACACACACACACACACGGACACACACTCCGACACACACTCCGACACACACTCCAACACACGGACACACACAGACACAAATACCGGTTGGAATGGCCCCTCATGACATCACAAGTGGGAGTGTCCACCTAGAAGTATGCTGGATAGATCAGCCTACCAGCCTACCCAGTGGACTGTACTGCAGCAACTGGTAGGCTGATCTATCCAGCATACTTCTAGGTGGACACTCCCACTTGTGATGTCATGAGGGGCCATGTCAAGGAATCCTTTAATTGCAACTTAAGTGGGTTTCCAGTGAGAAGGATTTCAATAAAATGATTTGTTCTTTATTGACTCTCGCTCTCGCTCTCTCTCTCTGAAGGCATGGAGACGGGCCTCGGCCGCCCAAGATGGCGCGCATGGACGGAGGAGGAGGTGGTGGAGGAGGGTACAGAGGGGGGGGTGGGGGTTACCGAGGAGGTGGTGGGTATGGAGGTGGAGGAGGGTACCGGGGAGGTGGAGGTTATGGTGGAGGAGGAGGAGGTTACCGGGGAGGTGGAGGAGGGTATGGGGGGGGTGGTGGTGGTGGTGGTGGTGGAGGAGGCGGGGGTTACCGGGGAGGCGGAGGTTACCGGGGAGGCGGGGGTTATGGAGGGGGTGGGGGCTACGGAGGTGGAGGTGGGTATGGAGGTAACAGGGGCGGGTACCGGGGCGGGTACTAGCCGGCTCTCGGCCGGTTCTGGACGTCCTCCGTGTCCGATTTCAAGTTTAGGATTCCAGTGTGTTGTTTTAGTCGAGCGGTTCTTTGAGTTTTTATTCTAGGAAATAAAAACATCGCTTCACGTTCCAGTTGATGTTCATTTTCTTGCTCCTTTCCTCGATTACAACAGTTTTCTGTTTTCTGTTGATCTGACACAATAAAAACAAACATGTTGAATATTTATTTGTTCTGTTCTTGATTAATACAACTGCAGTTTGTCAAAAAAAAAGAGCTAAACTCATTTTATATCTTTAGTATTACAGTCCAACAATAAAAATAACATTTCGTTCAACAACCGCTCACTGCCTCTAGCTCAGTGACTCTAGCTCATTGACTATCTCACTGACTCCAGCTCACTGACTATCACTGACTCAAGCTCACTGACAAGCTCACTGACTAGCTCACTGACTATCTCACTAGCTCACTGACTCGTTCACTGACTTGTGCACATGGCTCACGTGCGTGGATAATTAATTCCATCTGGAGATAGGAGGTTGTCATGCTGACTTGACGATGAGATAGTTAGCATCGTGTGCATGGGTGGGGTTCCTGCTGTCAATCATAATTCATGATCAATCGCAAGTGCCTTCTCTGTTTATGTTTGAGTGGAATAAAGTGAATAAACTTTATTCATTGTTTCATAGCAGGCCAATATCTTGTTCTCCCTCCTCCCCTGTACGTGATTTGGATCTGCTAAACGTGTGAGTATGTAAATCTGTTTTGGTTTTAGTTTGACACACGTGTGTTAGTTTATTGCTGCGTGTTTGTTTCGGTGTGGCGGTGACTAGATAACATCTACACCAACTAGTGGTTATCTAGATGTCATTTGGGAGTAACCTAAGGTATTTATGTGTCTCCAAGGTACCGTGTGGGAAATCCTATCATAACGCAGGCCAACTCAACAGACAAAGCTCAGTTAAACACTTGTATATGAGGGACATT
This sequence comes from Coryphaenoides rupestris, assembly GCA_002895965.2. Classification (NCBI taxonomy): domain Eukaryota; kingdom Metazoa; phylum Chordata; class Actinopteri; order Gadiformes; family Macrouridae; genus Coryphaenoides; species Coryphaenoides rupestris. The sequence goes on from PIJE02000314.1 coordinate 232,928, forward strand.
CATGTTAATAAGAATAAGATCTCTATGAAGAACTTTATCATCCCGAAGGAAATCTTCTGCCAGAGGTTGCCTCAAAAATACCAACATAAGAATAGAAGAATAAAATAAAATATAGCTGCAGGCAGCAATGCGGGGTCCTACTAACATGGCCAAGCTTGATGAGACTTCTTATCTATTGATCATGGGGAACAAATTTGCCTCAAGAACCCATAAAGTCCGCCATGATGGATTTTTCTGCAGGTGGAAAAATTTTGCTAAAGTTATAAAAATTACTTAAAATCTAGCGTAGGTCCGATAGGTCTGAAATGGCTCATGTACATGTAGGATGCAGGTCCTCTCATAGGGTGTTAACAGCTAAGAGATATATTCCAAAATGGCGGGACAAAATGGCATATCAAAAGGAAAGAAAATATGCCAAATGTTCACGTGTTTATAACTTGTTGCCACAATAAGCTAGGGACTTGAAGCGGACTGGACATTAAGAGGACACCACCAAATTGTACCATGTCGGCTCAGGTGTTGATATCTCAAAAAACATGGAAACTACAGGCATTTGAAATTTGACCATTTTGGTGGTAAGCTAATGCTAATGCTAAAATAATGCTTTAAAAATCATCTCCTCATGAACGCTTTATCAGATTCAGGCAGCGGTGCACATGTGTACTCTTGGGAATATTCTCCATCAAGCGGGATAAGGGCAAGTCGTTTCGTAAAATATTGTGTGCTATGTGGCGTTATAAAGTTAGCGCTTTATGCTAATGGTCATTCATATTTCAAAGTCATATTTCTCATGAACCGTAAGTTGAATCGTCTCATGAACGGGTATGTAGATTCTCCAACACACGCACATACAGACACACAGCACACACACACACACACACACACACACACACACATACAGACACACACACACACACACCACACAGGACACACCCACACACACACACACACGACACACACTGACACACACACACACACACACACACACACACACACACACACACAGCGGTTTCAAATACCGGTTGGAATGGCCCCTTTGACATCACAAGTGGGAGTGTCCACCTAGAAGTATGCTGGATAGATCAGCCTACCAGCCTACCCAGTGGACTGTACTGCAGCAACTGGTAGGCTGATCTATCCAGCATACTTCTAGGTGGACACTCCCACTTGTGATGTCATGAGGGGCCATGTCAAGGAATCCTTTAATTGCAACTTAAGTGGGTTTCCAGTGAGAAGGATTTCAATAAAATGATTTGTTCTTTATTGACTCTCGCTCTCGCTCTCTCTCTCTGAAGGCATGGAGACGGGCCTCGGCCGCCCAAGATGGCGCGCATGGACGGAGGAGGAGGTGGTGGGGGGAAGGGGGGGGGGGGGGTTACCGAGGAGGTGGTGGGTATGGAGGTGGAGGAGGGTACCGGGGAGGTGGAGGTTATGGTGGAGGAGGAGGGAGAGGGTAGGGGAGGGGGAGGGGGGAGGAGGTGGAGGAGGGAGGTGGAGGAGGAGGGGGGGATCAGAGAGAAGGTGCAAGCTCT
>PIJE02000314.1:236264-243764 GCA_002895965.2 Coryphaenoides rupestris
GAGGTCACTGGTGGTGGATGGTGGAGGAGGCAGTGGTGGTGGTGGTGGTGGTGGAGGAGGCGGGGGTTACCGGGGAGGCGGAGGTTACCGGGGAGGCGGGGGTTATGGAGGGGGTGGGGGCTACGGAGGTGGAGGTGGGTATGGAGGTAACAGGGGCGGGTACCGGGGCGGGTACTAGCCGGCTCTCGGCCGGTTCTGGACGTCCTCCGTGTCCGATTTCAAGTTTAGGATTCCAGTGTGTTGTTTTAGTCGAGCGGTTCTTTGAGTTTTTATTCTAGGAAATAAAAACATCGCTTCACGTTCCAGTTGATGTTCATTTTCTTGCTCCTTTCCTCGATTACAACAGTTTTCTGTTTTCTGTTGATCTGACACAATAAAAACAAACATGTTGAATATTTATTTGTTCTGTTCTTGATTAATACAACTGCAGTTTGTCAAAAAAAAAGAGCTAAACTCATTTTATATCTTTAGTATTACAGTCCAACAATAAAAATAACATTTCGTTCAACAACCGCTCACTGCCTCTAGCTCACTGACTCCAGCTCACTGCCTCTAGCTCAGTGACTAGCTCATTGACTATCTCACTGACTCCAGCTCACTGACAAGCTCACTGATTATCTCACTGACAATCTCACTGACTCTAGCTCACTGACAAGCTCACTGACTCTCACTGACTAGCTCACTGACTATCTCACTAGCTCACTGACTCGTTCACTGACTTGTGCACATGGCTCACGTGCGTGGATAATTAATTCCATCTGGAGATAGGAGGTTGTCATGCTGACTTGACGATGAGATAGTTAGCATCGTGTGCATGGGTGGGGTTCCTGCTGTCAATCATAATTCATGATCAATCGCAAGTGCCTTCTCTGTTTATGTTTGAGTGGAATAAAGTGAATAAACTTTATTCATTGTTTCATAGCAGGCCAATATCTTGTTCTCCCTCCTCCCCTGTACGTGATTTGGATCTGCTAAACGTGTGAGTATGTAAATCTGTTTGGTTTTAGTTTGACACACGTGTGTTAGTTTATTGCTGCGTGTTTGTTTCGGGTGTGGCGGTGACTAGATAACATCTACACCAACTAGATGGTTATCTAGATGTCATTTGGGAGTAACCTAAGGTATTTATGTGTCTCCAAGGTACCGTGTGGGAATCCTATCATAACGCAGGCCAACTCAACAGACAAAGCTCAGTTAAACACTTGTATATGAGGGACATTCATGTTAATAAGATAAGATCTCTATGAAGAACTTTATCATCCCGAAGGAAATTCTTGTGCCAGAGGTTGCTCAAAAATACCAACATAAGAATAGAAGAATAAAATAAAATATAGCTGCAGGCAGCAATGCGGGGTCCTACTAACATGGCCAAGCTTGATGAGGACTTCTTATCTATTGACCTAGACATTGCACATTAACCCTTGTGTTCAGGTCATGTTTTTGATTCTCATCCAATGTTCGTGGGTCTGGTGGACCCACCGCATTATTGAGTTTTTAAATCAATAAAGCCATAACAACTTATGTAAAAAATACTTAACAGATGTTTACTTTATCTCAATTACAAGCAATATAGACAGCATATATGGTTAATATTTGCCATTTACCTCTGTTAGATCACATTTATCAATAAGAGTCACGTTAATATCCTCATACTGTTGAGTCAAATTGGAGTTTTGTATAAAGAAGAGGAAATATAAACTCAAAGAAACAAACAAAAACAAACAAACAAAGAAATTGGGATCAGCTGGGTGGAACTAATCTGCTCCCGCCGCGTTCCTACACGGACCATATAGAGGGACGGACTCAGTACCGACAAGCGCACATTAAACAACGCATCAAACAAAGGTTGTGTGAACTGATGCTTTAAGACGCCGCTGAGACCTTCAGCAAAAAGTGCAGAACCTGATCCTTCTACAAAATCACAGCCGGTAAGATGAAGAACTTTAATGAACAAAGAGACTATTTTTTTCCGCTGAATCCTGCTGCTGCTTGTTGGGCTAGCATTAGCTGTAGCCACGGAGACGAGCAGATTCTACGTTTGGCTCATCAATGTAACCCTTTAATTATGACGTCATTATCGAGTCACAAGTCGATTTATGAGCTCACACACGGATTTAATGTGCTCACACACGGATTTATGTGCGGTTGGGTCGGCATAGCTACGATCATACACATTTTTTTTACATAGACGCCGCATTGGCTGCGTTGCTGCGTTATAATATATGCGTATCGACCCACACCAATCTGCACATAAATCCGTGTGTGCGCAGGGGGAATTCTGCTCTCACATTAATCTTCTGCGCACTCGACTTTTGACTCGATAATGACGTCATAATTAAAGGGTTACATTGATGAGCCAAACGTAGAATCTGCTCGTCTCCGTGGCTACAGCTAATGCTAGCCCAACAAGCAGCAGCAGGATTCAGCGGAAAAAATAGTCTCTTTGTTCATTAAAGTTCTTCATCTTACCGGCTGTGATTTTGTAGAAGGATCAGGTTCTGCACTTTTTGCTGAAGGTCTCAGCGGCGTCTTAAAGCATCAGTTCACACAACCTTTGTTTGTTGGGTTGTTTAATGTGCGCTTGTCGGTACTGAGTCCGTCCCTCTGTATGGTCCGTGTAGGAACGCGGCGGGAGCAGATTAGTTCCACCCAGCTGATCCCAATTTCTTTGTTTGTTTGTTTTTGTTTGTTTCTTTGAGTTTATATTTCCTCTTCTTTATACAAAACTCCAATTTGACTCAACAGTATGAGGATATGATAATGTCTATTAATTGACAAACATTGTTTTAAAGTGCTCTTATTGATAAATGTGATCTAACAGAGGTAAATGGCAAATATTAACCATATATGCTGTCTATATTGCTTGTAATTGAGATAAAGTATTTTTTACATAAGTTGTTATGGCTTTATTGATTTAAAAACTCAATAATGCGGTGGGTCCACCAGACCCGCGAACATTGGATGAGAATCAAAAACATGACCTGAACACAAGGGTTAATGTGCAATGTTCCCCATGAGGAAATACACAAGGATACCTGGTTTCATAAAGTTTCATCAAACGGGGTGGAAATGGCAGCATTTTGAAATTTCCGTTTTGAATCGGTTACTGTAGCGCCACCTATGGACGAATCATAGTCATTCTTTCTGGCATAGTTACTCATGGTCTGTAGTTTGGACATGGTCATTTATAGCATTTTTGGTCAAGGACTTTTTGAGCTATTTGACCAAACCAAGGAAAAGAATAGTACGAGAAAATAATAATAATAATACCACCAATTACAATAGGGTTCCTACTACGTAGGACCCCTAATAATACAATAGGGTTCCTACTACGTAGGACCCCTAATAAGAATAAAAACAATACAATAATAAATGTACATTCTATAAACCTAAAAGAAAAACAATGTATGTAAAAAGAAATAAGTTGACAATGGTATTGAACAAAGAAACAATAGAATAATACATGTGTATAAGCTTAATAGAGTAACAATATAGGTAAGATACGTACTGTTAATAGGCTTCATGTTAGCTTTAAACACTGAGGAACAATACTTGGAATCGTCCTGTTTTGCAGGAACGGTTGTCAGGCCACAGACAACAGACACACAGCTTCAACACCATCCCGGATCAGTGGATCCATAAGAGATCCGGTAAGTGGATCCATTAAGGATCTAAAAGTGGATGGTAGTTATGAAGGCATTCACATGTAATCACAGCCTCGCCTGGCCCTCGGGGGGGGGGGGCCTTCCTGGCCGCCGCGTATATTTAAGCCCAACCTTTGACCTCTGGGGCACATAGCAACATTAGCTGACTGATGGCTTTTTTGGGGACTATTTCCTCTTCCAACGCCGCTGCCGCCGCCGGGCCCTACAGGCCCTCAATCACAGCTCTGAACCATCAGGGGTTAGCAGGGGTCGTCCTCCATTATGGGCCCCTGAGGACACCTTCTGAGACTGTAATAGTGATGAAGGGCCCGACGAACACACTTGACTTGTTTATTTGTTCATTGACTTGACTCAATGCAAATCAGTTAACCTCCAGCCATGGCCCGAGCTTGGCTGTAGCCTGACAGATATACCACATTTAATTACATTTAATGAATTAATTATCATTCAATAGCTGTTTTAATGTGTTATTATGATTCCGGTTGACTGTCATGAACGTTTATGCTTTAATTCAGAATGTCTGCTTTAAATGTGTAACCGCACTTTGACTTTCTGCCTGTTCCGTTGTTAGTCGGCTGGAATTCAAAGAATGCAGAGTCAACGCAACATGCGTGTGCGTGTGTGTGGCTGAGTGTGTGTGAGTGAGTGGGTGAGCTGTTGCCAAGGAATACACCAGCATTCCATGTTACATTTGGCAATAAAGAAATCTCGAATCCTGAATCTTGAATCTTGAATCACTTGAGGAGATAAAAGATAGTGTTTATGCTGCAGGCCCCTGCAGACACCACCGGGGCCCCCTGCAGGCACCACGGGGCCCCCTGCAGACACCACCGGGGCCCCCTGCAGACACCACCGGGGCCCCCTGCAAGCACCACGGGGCCCCCTGCAGGCACCACCGGGGCGCGGCCGACAGGGGCGCACTTTGACCTGATCCTCGACCACAGAGTGTTACTGTAAATATTGTAAATGACTCTGATTCTGACTCTGATCCCTTCAATTCAACTTATCTTCAGTATTCTTTTGCACATTCCGCTGAGCATCTCCACTTTTCATTTGTCTGCGTATCCTGTATGTGTATGTGACAAATAAACTTCTTGAATCTTGAGTTTATTTTGTGTAAAACAATAAGATAAAATAACAGTTTCAGTTTCATAAAACTGAAACTGACTTCTCACAGCTGGAGATGTGTGTATGTCTGTGTGTGTGCATGTGTGTGTGTGTGTGCATGTGTGTGTGTGTGTGTCTGTCTGTGTGTGTGTGTGCATGTGTGTGTGTGTGTGTTTGTAAGTCACTTTGGAAAAAAGCGTCTGCCACATGCCCTAAACGTAAATGTGAATGTAAATGTGTGTGTGTGTGTGTGTGTGTGTGTGTGTGTGTGTGTGTGTGTGGTGGTCGAGATCCGCTCCAAACTTTGGCGGCGGCGCGAAACTCACACCACCATGCGGGACGCTGCTGCTGCTGCTGCTGCTGCCGCCTCCTCGAAGCGTCCTGGTCCCGTTCCCGGTCCTGGTCCTTCCCCCGGTCCTGGTCCTGGTTGTCCACGTCCTGGTCCTGCTGTTCGCGGAGAGAGAGAGCTCTGGGGGGGGGGGGGTCAGTGGCTCTTCGTCGTCGTGTCCGCCGCCGCCGCCGCCATGGAAGAAGAGCAGAAAGTCGCTCAGGATCACAACTCCGCCGGACTACACCCAAGTCGCTACTGCGCATGTCAGACACCGGGGGGGGGGGAGGAGGATGCTTTTGGCTGAGGGTCTCCTGGTGGTGGTGATGGTGGTGATGGGGCCCCTGGACACAGAGAAGGGTCGCAGATGAGGGCCCCAGAGATGTTAAAAAGAGTTATATATACTTATAAAAAAAAATTAAAACATCCACACAAAGTTTTTAAAGTTCATACAAAGTTTTAAAAGTCACAAAACACACACACACACACACACAAAGTTTTGCAATGCAACTTTTCTCACTTGCATAAAAGTATAAATCAGTGTTTGCTCACTCATTTATTCCAGTTATTTATCGGAAGTCACATAACCAGTTGTTAGTTTTGTAGACGTTTATGTCAAACATCCGCATAATTCACTCCGGCGATGACACTTTTGGTTCAGATTGTGAGGAAAAGGGTTTCTGCAAAAAAGACTGTCAATCACTGCAGTTGACCTCGAAAGATCTCCACATGACGTGTTGACTCAAGGCGGAGGCCCCAGACGTCACGTCCGCACCATAAACACTATCTTTTATCTTCTCCTCGCGTGATTCAAGATTCAGGATTCAAGATTTGTTTATTGCCAAATGTAACAAGGACAATGGAAGGCTGGTGTATTCCTTGGCAACAGCTCACCGTGAGCAGACACACACACACACACACACACTCACTCACTCACTCACTCACTCACTCACTCACTCACTCACTCACTCACATACTCTCTCTCACTCACTCACACTCACACACACACACTCTCTCTCTCTCTCACTCACACTCTCTCTCTCTCTCTCACTCACATTCTCTCTCTCAATTCAATTCAATTTCAATTTAAAGAGCTTTATTGGCATACATTTACTTTGCCAAATGTAATGAGAGAGTCAATTCTCTCAATCACAGTCTCTCTCACTCAGAGTTTATCATTTGGTGCTTTGGACTTCAACTCTGAGCCCAAACAAAGGCAGAGCAGATGGAGACCAGATAGCAGGACAGTAAACACAGGAGAGCTTTTCATTAGCAGGCTAATTAGCACCTTCTAGACACCCGGGCTTCATCAACACACTGATTTCATCTTCACACCCCTGTTGTCTCTTATCAGATGACTTTCTCAGACCCCCCCCCCCCCCCCCCCACCACCACACACACACACACACACACACACACACACACACACACACACACACACATTTACATTCACATTTACGTTTAGGGCATGTGGCAGACGCTTTTTTCCAAAGTGACTTACAAACGACATACACACACACACACACATGCACACACACACACACACAACACACACACACACACATGCACACACACACACACACATGCACACACACAGACATACACACATCTCCAGCTGTGAGAAGTCAGTTTCAGTTTTATGAAACTGAAACTGTTATTTTATCTTATTGTTTTACACAAAATAAATTCAAGATTCAAGAAGTTTATTTGTCACATACACATACAGGATACGCAGACAAATGAAAAGTGGAGATGCTCAGCGGAATGTGCAAAAGAATACTGAAGATAAGTTGAATTGAAGGGATCAGAGTCAGAATCAGAGTATTTACAATATTTACAGTAACACTCTGTGGTCGAGGATCAGGTCAAAGTGCGCCCCTGTCGGCCGCGCCCCGGTGGTGCCTGCAGGGGGCCCCGTGGTGCTTGCAGGGGGCCCCGGTGGTGTCTGCAGGGGGCCCCGTGGTGTCTGCAGGGGGCCCCGGTGGTGTCTGCAGGGGGCCCCGTGGTGCCTGCAGGGGGCCCCGGTGGTGTCTGCAGGGGCCTGCAGCATAAACACTATCTTTTATCTCCTCAAGTGATTCAAGATTCAAGATTCAGGATTCGAGATTTCTTTATTGCCAAATGTAACATGGAATGCTGGTGTATTCCTTGGCAACAGCTCACCCACTCACTCACACACACTCAGCCACACACACGCACACGCATGTTGCGTTGACTCTGCATTCTTTGAATTCCAGCCGACTAACAACGGAACAGGCAGAAAGTCAAAGTGCGGTTACACATTTAAAGCAGACATTCTGAATTAAAGCATAAACGTTCATGACAGTCAACCGGAATCATAATAACACATTAAAACAGCTATTGAATGATAATTAATTCATTAAATGTAATTAAATGTGG
>PIJE02000314.1:248764-258764 GCA_002895965.2 Coryphaenoides rupestris
AGGTAAACGGAACGCAGCAGAAGTTAACCTCACTTGCGCCGTCTGCCTCCATGGAAGCCAGGCCGTCCTCGTCATCTGCAGGGCGGTGTAGCAGCGTAACTTTTCCTCCCGGGTTGTAAATCGACTTCAACAATTTAAGCGGCTGCCCCTGCCCTGCCCTGCGGTGGCGGCGGCGGCGGCTCTCCGATCGCCCGGACCCCGCATGACTCACTGTCTGCCGTCTTTAACAGCGTTTTGATTTGCTGTTGCTCAGGCGTTGGGTCGGTAACACGGCAGCTCCTGGTTAGCAAACATGAAGTCATCGTCTTTTTAAAGTTTCAATCACTTTAAGATATGATGGAACGTTATTCATCCTGAAGGAAATGATTGTGCCAGAGGTTGCTCAAAAATACCAACAACATAAAAGCAATAGAATAATAAATGTACAATGTATAAGCCTAATAGAAAAACACTATAGGTAAGATATATTGAGTATTATTGTGTTTTTTATTTCTATATTTTTTCACCAAGTTAGTAGAGTTAAAAGTGGCAGACATATAGGCTGACTGTAGCAGTTAATCGGCCGTTACGGTGTGCGCTGCTATTGTCGGGGTGCCTTGGCTTTGACCTCTGACCCCTTTGTATCGTGGCGGTTGATATAGGACGGCAACTCTGTGTCTATTGTTCCTCTGGAGACAACGAGGCTCGCCGTAAACCATCGGCGAGCAGCTGTCATCGAGCGGCGAGCAAAACGGTGAATCACCTCGGCTCTCTGGCTCGAATCCAACGCTAATTTAGGTTTTTACACTCTCGGGGGGGTGGTGGCGTTGGTGGAATTCCTGGAGCTGGTGGTTTAGCCCCACCCCTGCTGGAGGGTTAGCCCCGCCTGCCGGTGGTTTGGCCCCGCCCCCCTCAAGCCTCCCGTCCTATCAGGGGATCAGTGACACGGACGACTGCGTTCCACCTTCCCTCCTAAAACCCTCCGACTTCAGGAAAGTCTTTGTCTGCCTTTCTTCACGCGGGGGGAGGAGGGGAGGGGCGGTGGAGGAGGTGGTGGTGGTGGTGGAGGAGGAGGAGGTGGTTTGGGAGGAGGTGGTCCCCTCCGGAGGTGGATTAGTCTGTTTGTGTGGTCGTTTGTAGCTTCTCGAGCTATCGCCCTTTTACTTTAAAGTCTGTCTGTCTGTCTGTCTGCAGCTCACCTGCCCCGTCTCGCTGTCTGTCTGACCCCCACCTGTCCTGCCTACCTACCTGTCTGCCTACCTGTCTGTCTGTCTGTCTGTCCGATCTATCCATCTTCCTCTCTCTAGTACCTGTTCCTCGTTCCTGTCTCGTTGACCCGGGACTGCCTGTCTGCTGGTGCTGGCCTGTCTGTCTTGCTCTAGTGGTGTGTGTGTGTGTGAGGCTTCAGATCTCTGTCCTGATTGGCTGGTGGGAGGCGACCCGGTGTGTGTGTGTGTGTGTGTGTGTGTGTCCTCCTGGTTATCAGTGTTTACTTTGAAGTCGAACGTAGCATTCCTAGCGCTGTGTGCTAATTAAAAGGCTCTACGATGCCCTTTCACATTTCCAAAGGGGGGGGGGGGGTGGTGTGTGTGTGTGTGTGTGCGCGTGTCCCTGCCCACCACACAAACCTATATTTTTCTTTCACCGGAAAAAACCCCCAAAACAGGAAACACTGATTGGTGCGCTAGATGCAGTCTTTCGATTGGTTCCCGGGGTTTCGAAGACCCGCGACTGCTTTGTTATGATTGGCTCCCAGTGTCGGCCGGTTTATTGTTTAGTTTTTTTTTTATCGAGGCCCTGCGTCACTGCGGCCGTCTCCATGGTGACACCAGGTTGACCTTTGCAATAATAAGCGATGCTACGTGCGCGTCCGTGCATTAGCAGCAGCAGCATCATGCCTGCAGCTCCTCTGGCGCACCTTACCGGTTGGTTTTTGTCTGTGATTTACACGCACTGCGTATATTTAACTTTTCTATAAAACATGCCGGTGTGGGGGGGGGGGGTCTCTCTTAACCAGATGAGACCATAAAGCTGATGAATGGCGGTTGTCGCACGACAATGTCGACAGTGTTTGATTAAAGTTTTTACACTTTATTTTTTTTTATTGTTCCTGACATCTGGAGCGTCGTGTCGCGAGGGCATCCAGAACTTTACGGGTGCCGGTTACTCAGGGTTTTCCGACGCGCCGGCTGTAATTATCGTACATAAAACCTGCCACTGCACAACACCGACGCTTCCTCGTGTTCATCATCTAACCGGAGTCTTCCTCCTGTGCTGCTCGATGTGCTAAATCACTTCACTTCGTCTTCACCTCTCTCCTGCTCTTCCTCTCCATTCCCCCCACCACCTCTCTCGCTCTCTCCTCCTCTCCGCTCCCATCCCTCCGTCTCCCCTCTCTCTCTTTTCTTACCTCCCGCCTCCCCCCCGGGTGGTCTGTCCAGAGTCCCGACCAGAACCCACTTCGCCGCTCTCCCTTAATCGCATGTTGCTGCAGACTTGTCTTACACGGCGGTTATTTAACAGCCAAGCCCCTGCGATGGCCCGATGGGTGGTACCGGGTCGGGTGGATTAACTAAATGAGGTGACTGCCCTGGGTTCTGCCCTCCAGTCCAACGCCGGAGTCACCAGAGTTCTCCCAACCCCTCACAACACAACACAACACAACACAGAGCACATGTTCACAAGAACAAGAACAAGAGCTTATCTGCGGCGACAGAACGGTGAAATTTACCTAACAAAGGGCCGCCCCTTAAAGATGCAAAAACCATGTTTGGTCCTTTTGAGCGCCCCTTAAGTACGAAAAAACCTGGGGAGTACTGAGCTCAGAGGGGGGGGGGGGGGGGGCGGCAGTGGGGGGTAGACAAAGGCACCGCCCCCCCATTGAAGACTCCGGCCGGGTGAACTCGGAGTGCAGATTGGCGGCAACTGAACCGTTAAATCGGCCCGACATACTCCAGCGCTCAGCTGATCCGCAGAACCCTGCTTTATATATAGAGGCCGGGAGCCGGGGAGCGTGATGGGCCAAAATCGGCAGCAAATACAGAGTCTTTCTTGTTGTGGCGTTATTGTTGAAGAACATCTTGGCTTCTCCTGACTCTTGAGCGCTGCTGGTGGAGTGTCTTCGTGTCCGTTCTTTATTCCCCTTTTCTCTTTTATGTTCTGCAGCTGAACTGCTGGCCGTCATGCAGGCCCAGACTAAACAGATCCCGGTTGAACTCGACTGGAGATGGAATCTGCCGGCTTAGTCTGCAAGGAGTCTCCTGAGTCACCTGATGTGTCTCGTTTCAGGGAACCAAGTGTCCCTTTTCTTTCATCTAGTTATTTTTATGAAACTATATTAAGCAAATTTTTACAGCTCTAGATAAAATGGTTGAAATGTTGGCATGTGTCTCGTGTTCTGGCGAAGGTCGTTCTCATTGCAGGCTCGGTTTTATTTTATTTCCTAGCGTGCCGCCCCACCAGATAGGAGTTTCTGTGACACAAGCTTGCGGTTTCTTTGCTCAACATCTCCATTTCAACGTCGTCCCGGGAGCCTCACAGTCGCTTGTATATCTTTCAGTATTTACGCTCGCCAAGCGCGTCGGCACCCGAATGACACGGCTCTGTAAACAGAGTCGGGGAGCCACTTCCTCCTGCACAGGAAGTGGTACAAACCTGTGGGAAACTTGTGGGCTCTGAGAGCGGCAACGTCCCATGTGTGTGCCCTCTGACCCCTGAGAGATTCCAATAAGAATCTCAGTCTTGTCATGAGCAGGAAGTGAAGTCTTTGCTTATTCTAGATGGCGTGCTGCTGCTGTTGTTGCCGTCGATGAAAAAATAAAGGGTTTGTTACCCGGGACATGCAGATGCATGCAGGGTAATTTTAGCTGTGCTCCGGCAGGGCAGTGATCCCCTTTGCGGTGCGGGAGAAGTGAAGGGCGCACAGCGACGGCGTTCAAAGCCCTCGACGGCGCGCGGTAACCAGATAATTATGGGGAGTGTGGGACAGACATGTAGACTGATTTATACGCCAGCCTTTGTTCCTGTTTTCCAGCTGAGTTCGGTAATTACATGGCTGATGGAGATGTTAGACGATAAAGCCTCCAATTTCCTTTCCTGTGTTTAATGTTTGGTTTAACGTTACAAAAACTCCTCGCAAAGAGGAAGGAACGGTGCCGTGCCTCAAGCGTGGTCCACGAGTCGTCGTCGACGTCGTAATCACGGTTTAATTAAAAGAGTCAAGGAAATGTTAAGTAAATGATGGCTTCACTATTTGGCACGGGGGTAAAACGCTAGTGGTTGACTCTGAGGCCAAGTATTAGCTCAAGTAGGCGGCCGTGGCTATCTGGCATCGCTAGCATTGCTCAAGTGGACGACTTCCTCCTCGTCTCAAGTTAGCAGAATGTTGTGATTTTGAACGAAGCGGCGATTAAAAGTGAAAGTCATGGTGTTAAGTAAACGACGGCTCTACACTATATTTGACGTTGGCGACCGTAAATGCCTGAGAATGACCAGCCTAACTTGGGAGGGGTGTATCGGGTCATACAGCCGGTGTAGCCCGTGTAACGTTTGCGGACGGACGTCGAGTTCCTTCCTGGACTCGGCTTACTGACGCTGGCGGGGTGTCCAGGGAGCAGTTGGAGACCGTCCCAGAACATCAACCTCTTGACAGGCAGCTATGGTATGGTAACCCTCCCTCTCCCTCCACCACCACCACCACCACCCACCACACTATCTGCTATATGGGTGGGGGTGAGGGTGGAGGCGGGGTGGCGAACGGACGGACGGACGGACATGAGATTTGGCGTCGGCGCAAGTGTTTATGCAGCTGTTGCGTGTCGGACATCTGCGTTAAACGCTGCGTTAAGCGGAGGGGAGAGTCCAAGAGACGAGTGAATTCCTGAGCTGCGAGTCGGTTGCGCCACCGCATTGTTTCGTGGTGGGAGTTCGGACGCCGGAGCGATCCCGCCGGTCACATCCTCCGCGCACGTTGCTTTCTAAGAAACGGTATTCGTGGGAGACGTGCAAGCCTCGAACGGGCTTTGTCGAACTCGCCGGCGGGATGACGTCACCGCTGCACAAAGCGTAAACTATGCGTTTCTATGCGTTGGGAGTTGCTTGGTCTTGTGTTTGTTTGATCTGAAGACACATCTCGCCTTGAACTTCTACAGTTGGCAGACATTTTGTGCCGTTCCCCCCCCCCCCCCCACACTAATGTTCCAGAGGAGATGATGAGGGCGATCTGGTCGGCCGATCTGATCGTCCCCGGGGTCTCTGTATGCGCTCCACCAGCATGGGCATTGTCAAAGAGCTGAGGTTCATTGTTGGGGGCGGGGGATTGTTTTCGTCTAAGACTTAAGCCCAGACGTCTGCGAAGATGGCCCATTTGATGTGGTTTACAAAGAAAAAAAAAACCCTGCAAAGAGTCAGAGATCTAGTGATGAGGCACCGTGACTCGGGGCCCTCTTCCCTCCCCGTAAACCTCTGCTGCCATGCTGAGGTTTCTTGGACGTCGGCCATATTGTCCTCGCGTCCACAATGCTGTTGTCCCCCACGCCCATCATGGGGGGTGTGATTCGGCTTTGTTTTTGCCCGGTGGGGGGGGGTCTGCAGGGGCCAGGCTCCGCTCCCCGGGGCGGAGGAGGGCCACATGCCGGGCCCCCCTCCCCCCGCAGGGCTCCTTTGTCTGTGCTAACGTGGACACTTGGCCCGGCCTTCGTTTGTTCCTGCCGGCCTTGTTTTGTGACACCTTGGGGTGGAGGTAGCACTTCTTTGGTGGCCCCCAGCAGTTAAATGTTAGCCAAACAGACAAGTCCCCCGGTGGCCTGCACGCTGTCAGCGGGGGGGGGGGGGGGGGTTCTTTGTCACACCTTAAAGACTTTTATTGATCGAGTGGTTTTCGAATAAATGTCGTGTGGGGCTGGGTTTTCTTGACCAAACACACAAAGCCCCTTTTTTATTTACCCAAACGTTGCAGGGAATGAAAGCCCCTTTTGTAATGGTGACAGAATATGTATATCGTCCAAACTGGTGTGGCTCCTTAATGTAAAGGAGAAGGTTGTAGATTATTCCGTGCACTTTGCTCCCAGGCATTCCCGGGTCATTATGGACGGCTACTTAAACACAAGGCTCCGCGGCGCGGGGGCAAATCACAGGCATTCTCGTGGGATTGTTGCTTGTTTTCCCCTTTAAACTGGTAACCAAGCAATGAAAGCCCAGCCCAGCCCAGAGTCCTGAATGACTAACGACAGGGCAGTACCACGGGGCCACTAAAGGCCATCATTAGCCCTGCGCTTCCAATTGGAGACCCCAGCGTTTCAGAAGCCCCCCCCCGGTTAGGACAGGAAGCCTTTATGAACCCAAAGGCCACCATGATGGGTGGGTGATCTTCACACAGCCTACCTACCTCCTCGCTGTGATTCGGCACGTGGAGAGAAGAGAGTGGAGCATGGCACCGCCCGGACGGTCGACGTGACCTTACGTGCCGAATTTAAGATTAGATGTTTCGTACGGAGCGTGACCCCGCGCCCGGGTATACAGAGACGTAACTTGAGTCTCGTCGAATCGTATTACCTTTAGCTTAACATCGCCGCCGGGTCACCAGATAAAAGGTAGATGTTTAGAATATAACCTGGAACTCGGCGGGGCTCAATGGCGGCGGACAAAATGTCCTCGTAAAGTATTATTTTTTAAGCCGTTGGGGAATTTCTCGACACCTGGCCTGGCTGCCTCTCTGGCTCTGTGGTTTATATCCACACACACACACACACACACACACACACACACACACACACACACACACACACACACACACACACACACAGACACAGGCCGGGGGACTTTTGCTTACACCTTTCTACATTTTGAGGCTTAGTTTTTTCTTCTCACTCTCCTCTAATCGGCAGAAATGTGACACTGTGATACATCTTAAGACCTTGAAGGTACCGGCGACGGCGAGCTCGGTGAGCTTGCCGAACCTCGGAGCGGACGTCACGATAGCGCCCGCCAGCTTCCTTCCGTTCTTTCTTTCTTTCCTTCTTTCTTTCTTTTCTTCTTTTCTTTTTCTTTCTTTCTTTCTCTGTCCCTCTCTTATCGTCGTCCTCGGAGGCTAAGCTAACAGCGGCGGCGCTACTGAATAATATCTGGAGACCTGCTCGTGTGTGAAAACCAAACACGGACATTAGCGCCGCGGGCATTCCAGCCTATAGAAGCCGGTTATACATTGACAGCGTTATTAATGTATAACCTGTTGACTGAGCGGTGACTGCTTATTCTCTCTCTCTGTGTGTGTGTGTGTGTGTGTGTGTGTGTGTGTGTGTGTCTCTCACACACAGCTCCTTTCATATACATCTACATATCGTAGGTTTTCCGTCGTCAGACATGTTTGTTTTGAAACCTTTCTCTGCACGGCCCGACATGATGGTACACAGCGGCGTCTCGGGTTACATGCGGGCCCCGTTAGCGCGCCTGACCTCTGACCCCTCCACAGGGGAGGAAGTGAACACCCACACTTGTCCCCCGATTCCACAACTGAGCACGTGCGGGTACTCAGCATTTCAGGATTTACTCCTGAAATGACGGCGTGAAAGAGGAGGAAATAAGATGATGTTGTTTTTATCTTTGAAAAAGTCAAGAAGAGCAGAAATCATCAACCGAGCAATAATGCAAACACACAAAGGCAACCTGAGGACAAAAGGGAAAAATCGATTCTTGGAAATCTTCTGAATCGATTCAGAATCATACAACATAAGAATCGCGATTCTTACATGAATCAGAATGTTTTCTGGTGTTTGTGGTCCTCCCTATGTGGGAGTCCTGAGTGGTTCTGATCTCGCCATGGGTGGCTGAGTTGAGTCGAGGGCCCCCGGGGACGGTTTCTCAGGGGTCCGGGGGTCGGCGCCAGACTCTCCTGGGAATTCCAGGGATTCCGCGGAGCATGTTCTGCCCTCCCACCGACGGCGTCCTCCCCTCAAATAAAACTCTCAATTTGTCCGCGGCGGGTTCTGCTTTATCTCCCGTCAAAGCCCTGGCACCTGTTGTTGAGGTGGGGGAGGTCTGGCGGTGGAGGGGGGGGGGGGTTTACACTGAGAAGACGTTCCTGTTCCTCTCAAGTGTCCGACCAAACATCCATCCAGTCCCCGGAGGCGGCGCACTGGAGACGACCAACTGACAAGCAAGCAACAGAATACCTCCAGCAGGACCTTATAATTAGCCGGGCTTCGTTGAGTCCAGAGACGGGAAGCTTTGCTTTGCTTTGTGTCACAGCGGACGTGTGGGGTAGGATTAGGTTTAGATTAAGGATAAGACTGACGGAGATGCAGACTTTTTTTTAAATGACGACCACAACGTCGGGGTCGGGGTTGGGGTCGGGTGTCTAGTTGCTCAGGGACACCTCGACACATGGCTAGGAGGAGCCAGCGTTTGAACCAGCAACCGTCCATTTCTAACCTAAGCGATCGGGCATCGTGGGACAGGGGTCTGTTCCTCATCCTCGTAAATCGTCAATTTTAGTACACGACGAGTAGAAATGTACGTAATTGACGGTTGACGTAGTGCAGCTTGACATGCATGACGACACTCTGAACTACTTTTGAAGTCCCCGCGTGTAAAGCCTAAAGTCTTCTGGATGGCGGGACAGGTGTGTACAGACAGGTGTGTATTAAGAGTGTGTCTCGAAGCAGGAGACACTGAACAGATGTCTCTCGTGTCTGACGGGGGGGGTGTAACGGAGAGGGGCTTCTGTGAGGAGGTGGGCGGGGCCTGTGCTGCGTAAGAAGAAGAAGGTCATGCCACACGTTGAAAGTCAAAGCGGTCATTGTTCATTTGGAGAATGCCATGAGGTCATGGGGGAAAATTTAATTGGACCACGCTGGGCGGTGGGCCTCTTGTCAGGGATGTCTCTCTCACACACACACACACACACACACACACACACACACACACACACACACACACACACAGTAGCCCCTCCTGGATAGACGGGCCCTGAGGTGGTGCTGGTCTGCTGGGTGTGGTGGGCCCCGGGGAAGACCCCAGACCACGACCGGGACTCGTCAAGACAGCAGATCCAAACACACGCACACACCACACACACACACACACACACACACACACACACACACACACACACACACACACACACACACACACACACACACACACACACACACACACACACACACACACACACACACATCCCCCGTCCACACCGCCCCCAACACACTGATCTGAATCAAAAGGCAACAGATTAGATGAGAGGGTGGGGCCGTGGTCTTACCTGTTGTCTCAGGTAATGATGGCTCCGCCCCTTCCCTCCCTCCCTCCCTCCTCCACAATCTAAAGTCCCATCGGCGCCCTGCAGCGTTCCCTTTGTTCGTTTATGGGATGTAAATGAAGCGTTGTCGCTAAGCATGTCGCTATCTGGCCCCATCTCAAGGTGGCCTCAGGGGCCAGTCAGCCAGTCAGTGAGTCAGCCAGTCAGTGAGTCAGCTGCTCGCCTGCAGCTATGCATACAGACTTGTTTCCGGAATCTTCCTGAAGCCCCTTTCAGTCCTGAGTGGTGGATCAGACCGGTCTGGCCTCTCTCTCTCTCTCTCTCGCTCTCTGTCTCTCTGTCTCTTTCTTTCTTTCTCTTTCTGAGTTGATATCAGAACATATCGATTTGTTCGATTCAGTCCACTGTCATGGTCTTCTATGGCTGATACTAATAATTGAAGTTATAGTGATTAAGTAGTACTTTATAGGCTGCATTTTTGTACATGTTCATGTTTTCTCGTGGACTATTTGGGTCCATCGCTTTCCCAAAATTGACGAGAAATGTTAGTCACTTTATTTGTCCAACCAGTGTAGAGAACCGATGATATTTATTTGAACTCTTGTGTCCCTGCAACTCTTAGTGCATCCCCATAAACCAAATGTGTCCCCCGTAAACCACGACGTGTCCCCGGACACTGAGGCCGGGCTGGGACACACTTCCTCTGAACAGCAGAGAAGTTGAATCTGTGGGAGTGGGAGAGAGGGAGATAGGGGGGAGGAGAGGAGG